>WHYT01017716.1:362489-378634 GCA_009806455.1 Tetrax tetrax | reverse complement strand
TTTTTTTTTTTTTTTTTTTTTGCTTAGCCAGGGACTTTAGTATAGATAAAGTACAACTGGTAACACTCTTCTAAGTAAACACAGCTTCTCTATGCATGGTAAATGAATCAGCACACAGTCTTGCACTGCAGGTAGTCAGCTCCATCCAGTCAAGTTAGCTCATTTGCAGAGGAAGGCTGATAGCTAAATTACCAGTACCGGAGGCCAACAAATCAGATACTCTACACCCCTATATCAGTATTAGCGGCTGTGATCCTGCATATACACCCACACACACACGTATGTATTTATGTCTGTTCATGTAGGCAGACGTGTATCTGTATCTGTTTTTCAAGCACAGTGAGATACTGTGGTCATTTTCATTAACTTACCCTATCTTGAGAGAGTGCCCCACCAAATGCCCAAATACAAGCAAAGATAAAATACATCTCACCGAGCTCTCTGGGGCAATTCATTGGCACATTTTCAAGGGTCAGCAAACAATCCAGCAGAGAACAGAGTGTCTGCAATAAATAAATAAGTGAAGAGAGTGACCTGTGAGTCTTACTCCATAGGAAGCTGACCGTGACCTCAAGAAGGTATTTAAATTTAAGTAGTGAGACTGCAATTCCTTGCTGTGCTTCCTTATTATTTAGGAGCTCCCCTCAGAGGTCAAAGGCGTGAAGAGGTCTTCTGATAAAATGTACTAAAATACCTTCATTCTACACTACTTAAAGCAAATTATATGAAGATGACACTCTTCAGGCATGTACATTATGAAAGATTCTTGATACTTATACTCAATTAGTTTTCTCCTCCCATATTGACTTACTTAGAAGCAGGCAAACACTCAGAAGAGTTTAGAATGACAAGGTATATTAAGTAAATTTAAAATGTCAACATAAGGATGTGCAATATCAGATCATTTATACATGGAGTTCATCTCCATTCTTTAATAACATTTAATAATGCAGGGCCTCATTATCAGAGTATGAGAGTAACTAACACTAATGAATTTAGTGAGCATTTAATTAGAGAGAGGCAGAATGCTTGTATAGAGAGATGAAATGGCTAGCCCTAAGCTAGCTAAGAAGTTACTAACAGACGCAACGCAAGAACTGAGAATTCAGGTTATTATATGCAGTGCCATGAACACACTATGTTTCCCCTTGTTACAGTGGACCACAAAACCTCTGAATCCCTGTAGGTCTCTAAAATAAGGGTCCAGGCTTGATATACAAGAGCCTCTCAATTTAATCTCACATACTTTTCATGTACACAATAATTTTAAGCATTTTCACTCCTGCATAGGATCGCATGCTCAGTGGATTTTTTAAAAATACTGTTTCTTAAAATAACAGTTTTAATCTTAATGCATACCTAAGCCATACTATTTTCAGAAATAGGAGTAACAGTTTTAAAACTTTTTTTGAGTTGTTCTAAGCAGGGAGGCGTGTATTTATCAAAGAAAGCAGTCAAGTTAGCCTTTTTGGATTGGTATCTCCTTGTTTCTATCCAGCTGACAACATATCTGCAAAACAAATTGGAAAGCAACCAATTTTTTATCAGAGAGAAGTTGAAAAAATACAAAATTTCTTCCCTCTAGCTTTGAAATACAAACTTTTCTTGACTTCTGAGAACTGTTTGTGACTGCCTTTAGTGCAACGCACAAATACTACTGCGCTGGCTGTAAGTCAGGCATTAAGTGCTGCCAGCCTTACAACATCTTTATTTGTTCATGCAAAGGTCATCATGCTGCTGCATTTCTAAGAGCTATCATGACAGCTGAATACACTGGCATATGGCTCTACTCCTTTTCCTTGACTGTGTCTTTTATTCCGGGAAGAAAGGACCTAGATGATATTGTGCTCCTGCTTTCAGAGGGCTGGACCACCTAAAAGCAGGTGGCAGCAAAGATTCTGTATTTGTTAAACGTTGTTTAAGAATAGACTACTTAAAAATACCAGTGTGTAAGTTGTACACAAGACCCAGGATCGTGCAACACCCAAGTTCAACATAACTTGCATTGCAGATATCTACAGTAGTGTGTATAACCTAGTCTGGCTGAAAAGTCTGGCTAGGTGTAATTGAAGACAAAAAAACAACAACCCTTCTCATCTGCTAGTTCCTATCACACCTAAATCTAAAGTTCCTTATGATTACGCTAGCTATAACATATGCTTCAGGTTAGCAGCCACATGCCTAAGTGTTCACATTCCAAAAGATTAGGCAATTTTATCCCCTGCTCGTGTTCACACAGTATTAGTTCAACACAGTCTAAACCGATTATTTACTCCTTCACAGCTATGCTGTTTAGACAGTTTGTTGCCTACTGTTTCCACCTCTACACTCCTACGCTTGCAGTGAGAGATGATATTGCTTCACTGTGTCCTCATCAGTCCTCTGATTCTCGTGCCCCTCAGTGGGCAACTTGGACAGACTCATGCTGTTTAATTAAATTCTCCCACTGGCAAGGTTTCTCTGAGATACACGTGCACCAAAGGCTTCTTATCCCAAGAGCACACAACTTGAACACAGATAGTTAGAACTGACTGAACTGTTGATGACACATTGGAACACTGCAAAATTGAATTTTGACATGAAACAGCAGAAATGCTGCTTGAAAATAAAAACACAGACTGACAAATGATAAAAAGACTGCCTTCATACTAAAATTTGTAAGAACAGTTTTGGATCAGCTCAACAAATGCAAAAAGGAAAAGATCACATTGGATTGCTTTCAAGTTAATGCACTGTGCCTTGACCAACTAAATTCCCTTTTATACGTGGAAATCCATATTCTTTAGAAAACATGGTTCTCACAATTAATTTGCATGGAGCATAGATATAAAATAAGTTAAAAGAGCAGTACTGTGATCCAAAGGAGCAATAAACAAAAAGCCAAGCCACTATAAACCAGTGTTCTGGTGACAGTTAATAAAATGCTGTCAGAAAACAGTAGCCAAAATTGCTACTGACAAATTTGCATTACAAAAAGCAGATAATTTCACTACTTGTATTGCGTTTGTGTGGCAAGGTTTTGGTAGCAGGGGGCAACAAGGGTGGCTTCTCTGAAAAGCTGCTGGAAGCTTCCCCCATGTCCCATAGAGCCAATACCAACCGGCTCCAAAACAGATCTGCCACTGGCCAAGGCCCAGCCCATCAGTGATGGGGGTAGTGCCTCTGTAATAACATAGTGAAGGAGGGAAAAACCTGCTGTGCAACATAAGCTGAAGAAAGGAGTAAGAATGTGTGAGAAGAACAGCTCTGCAGATGCCACAGTTAGTGAAGATGGAAAGGGAGGAGGAGTTCCAGGCACCAGAGCAGAGATTCCCCTGCAGCCCATGTTGCAGCCCATGGTGGAGCAGGCAGTCCCTCTGCAGCCCATGGAGGCCCACAGAGGAGCAGAGATCCACCTGCAGCCCATGGAGGACCCCACGCCAGAGCAGGTGGATGAGCCTTAAGGAAGCTGTGACCCCACGGGAAGTCCATGTTGGAGCAGGCTCCTGGCGGGACCTGTGACCCCATGGAGAGGAGCCCGTGCTGGAGGAGGTTTGCTGACAGCACTGGAAACATTCAAGGCCAGGTTGGATGGGGCTCTGAGCAACCTGATCTGGTTGGAAATGTCCCTACTTCGTGCAGAGGGGGTTGGACTAGATGACCTTTAAAGGTCCCTTCCAACCCTAACTATTCTATGATTCTATGTGTTTATTACAGCCCCACAAAGGAGCAAGGATTATCTGCAACATCATAAACATAAGCTATTTCCTGAATGTAGCTAAACGAACTTTATTCGAACATGGCTCTAGTTTTTGGTTTTTTTTTACTTCAGAAACACAGAGGACGACAAATTTAAAAAGTTTTACTTGATCTTGTATGAATTTTCTACAGTTTAATTCATTCACCAATGTGAGTTGTCCTGAGAGCTGCTAAAAGGAGGGGAGCTGAAGTCTCTTGCAAAGTCAATGTAAATAAACAGAAAATTATTTCAGAGCAGGAACCTAAACTTAGGTGCTCTGATATGTCCCTTGGAAAAGCCACTTTCTGTTCATTAGCTAAAGGTAGGCTGTGTGGCTAGCCCCAAACAGACACCTTCCTGAGTAACCAGAGACCATGTCACTAGATAGGTTTATGTTCTTAAGACAGGAAAGCTTAAGAGAACAGGATAAACTACAATCACCTTCCTAAGGTTACATTCAGATTTTAGATTTGAATTTCATTACATTACAGCATTTTGGACAGCCAAGAAAATTGGTTGAGCTACATAATTAATAAAAAGGGAATAAGAAGTCTGGGTACTACTGCTAGTTCTTAAAGTGACTACTTTAGATTTCCTTACTACAGTGATATGAAGACTTCACCCATGGAATCTTAAATCTGTTTTACTGAGAGGCTTTCCAAATAGCAGTTTCAATCATCTTATGATTGACATCTTGAATTACATCAATTCATACACTAGGAGGCACAATCACCCTTACAGTATACATAGGGCTACTTCAACCCTTTTTGTTGTACAAAATAGGCAAGACACGATGTGTTGCTCATATGCTAAAATATTACTCAGCAATTTAGTAAAAATCAAATAAATTATAAGACTGGAATAAAAAGGGATGCACACTGAAAAACTATCTCCAGAAAAATAAAGGAAGAAGACAATGTGAAAACGGGTAGAGGGGAAGACGCTGCATTTGCTTCTCAATTGCTCAACTTGTTATCATCCATAACAGTGTTGAGTGACTCAATCCACATAGGATCTATATCTCCATCTAAAACTAACCATTTTGGCCCCTCATGGGCAATATTAGCTTGCTCTCTCAGAAGAGATGACAAGAGATCTGCAAATTATATTTGAGTAGAATCCCATCACTCAAGTGCTTAAATAGCAACCCTGCACAGCAATTAAAACTTCAGAAGACTTAATGCATCACTGAAACAAAAAGCTTTCTGTAGCATCAAACCTATGCTTTTTTTCCCTGTACTTGCTTATTAGATGGTTATTCAAAGTAAAAATCAAAAATATTTTCAGTGAACAGTTGATTCACCAAAATGAGTGCATTTTATGCAATAATGACCTATTTCTGTTTTGATTACAGGAGAGTATGTCATTAGTCTTAATGATATGGGAGGTTTCATGGGTCTGGGGAGAAAATAACTCACCCTTTAAGGCAGATGAATCAGCATCATTCAGGCTAGTACTTCTCTGTCTACTAGCATCCTGCCCTCCCTCCAGACTTCCCATAACCACCAGTGCTCTGCATCCATGTCTCATTGCATCAAAACACAGGAAAATGCAATAATTTTGTCACCAACATCTTCTCCCAATTCTAGCACTGTCCCTTTCTGATGGAGGATGATGATCTCAGAAACTGATCCTAGTAAGAAGAACACATGTGCTACTTGCTATCTTTCCATTCTCTGGTTGTACGGTGTATAAAACCAAACAGTTCATCAGCTGTCAGAGCTTTTGGGTTAAGGTCATTCCAAAGAGGCCTTTGTTTCATGTTCATGTACGTGTGATGCAGAATTTTCAGCACCTGAACAGGAGGCACAGTCTGCACATTAGCAATACAATTTTGATACAATGAGAATCTTTTACTTTCTTCCTGAACTGGGTCTCTGACTGCAAATCCCTGCATTTAGTCAGCTGTTCACATTAATTTGCTCACAGTCTCTGTGCTAGTTTAGCCCCAAACTTCCATTAAGCCTAAGGATAGGAAAGGAGAATCCATTCTGAAATGGCTGTACTCTGCAGTTGATCTTCTCCAATAGAATGTGTTGAATGGGGAAGAAAATCCAAAAAGCTTTGCCAACATTTATTAGCAGAAATGTGCAAGCATTAGCTATTAGAAGTATTTGTCTAGTATTTTGGCAATATATTGCACTATTTCTGTCTAGAAACTTAATTAAAACATCCTGCTTCTCCTTCCAGAACAAAGTATTACTTAGTCGATAAGTCAAATTGAATGCTCGTTTCTTGGTGCCACAATTAATTTTCCTTTGGGACGTGCAAACAACACATAAAATGTAGAATTTGCTTGTAACATTTAAGCTTTGCCATTGCACATCATGTGGCTGCCTGAATGGCCTGAACTGAATGTTATTACACTGCAGCCTAATGCAAAGGCAGCATGCAGAATGTTTTCTGCAAGAACCATGGCAATTTCTTTACAATGTAAGATAAAAAACATGCTGCATAGGTAGGCAGGTACCTTACTCTTTCCAGTCCCTGCATTTCCAAAAACACACACAGTGACATACTGCTGGTAGTTCCTCCAACTGAACAACCTACCACACAAAAGGGATACACAGTGAACACCTCTGCTCCCCTGTGGTCCTCTAAACAGACACACAACTATTCACAAAAATTATCTCCCCCCCTCACGTTCTTATTCCCTTTAACGAGATAAATGAACTTACACCTTCTTGGCAGACTTGCCTCAGCTGAGCTGATGCTGCATCAAGCAACATTGTTTGTCTCCCAGAAAATGGGAAGAGAATTGGCTTAAATTAATGAATGTAGTTACCTCAACAAGCGAGAGCAAATCTTATTCTGCTTTACAGCCATACAGTCCAGTAGGACTGTGCTTACCCAGGTATATAGAACAGTTATCATAACATTTCATCAGTTTCGCAGAGTAAATTCCACACTCAGAACAGTTGTGCAGCTATAATTTGGTAAAACACAAAATCAGTCCACTAAAGTAATACAGTTCTTCCAAATAAATAGTTTTGTGAGCTGCAGAATAAAAATATCTTGGCTGCTTATGGATTTCTGTCTTAGTGAAGACCATCCACATAGTTTTTCTGAAGTGCAACAGGAACAAGTCCATATTCCTCAGTGCTCATCTTCTGATTCACCCAGGTAGCAGGAATCAAAATACTCCATAGAAGGACGATTGCAAAGTTCATAATACCCCAAGGTATAGCCTACTGTCTTTCACTCTTCTGTCAGGATAATGGAACAAGATAGACTTCAGCAGAAAATCCTTTATAAATCCTGAGATCAGTCACATTTAATGAGCTTTGTTAAATCAGTGTCCAAGAAACCCTAATAAAGGAAAGGAGTGTGCTATGGCATACAGCAGATGTGGATGTTCCTTGAAGGAGGGTGGACTACTTTCTTAGTAGTCCAATGAAGCACATTTTTTTCTGTAGTCCGTATAATCATAGAATGGTTTGGGTTGGAAGGGACCTTCAAAGGTCATCTAGTCCAATCCCCCTGCAAGGAGCAGGGACATCTCCACCAGATCAGGTTGCTCAGAGCCCCATCCAACCTGGCCTTGAATATTTCCATGGATGGGGCATCTACCACCTTTTTGGGCAACCTGTTCCACCACCACCATTGTAAAAATTTTTTTCCTAATGTCTAATCTGAATCTAACTCCCTCTATTTTAAAACCTTCACCGTTTCACTTTTTCACACTATCTGTAATTCAAAGTAAAATTAGTGTTTAAGTTTAGCTTATAAACAACTAATTCTTATCAGCATGCATACCTGTACCTGCATGTTTTAATGTGTATAGTACAATGTGCATTATATCATACAGAAATACCAGAACACAAAAAAGTCACATGTAGCTATGCATATTCCAAATCCACACCTTCTTATTTATATGTATTTGCTCCCTTCCTCTTCTTTCCTTCCTATAAACAATCACCAACAATTTGCTACTGAGTACAAATGCTTGGTACTGTACACAAACAAACACGTTTGTCAGTGGAAACAGCTTTTTTGAACAGGACATGCTTTTCCTTATGGGCCTATTTATCCTACTGGGGGGTATTACTGCCACGCCAAAATGCCTTTGAAATACTGAGACACCGAGGACACCTTATCAATACTGTAACATATTCAAAAGTAACCTTCATGTTTAATATAACCCATTTGCAATTATTTTGATTGAAACTCTGAAGGGGAGTAATTAAAGGCAATGAATTCTTCTACTTTGAGAATAAAGCTCTCTTCAGGCTGCAAGAGAAGCTCCAGGGTAGATTGTTTAACCATCTGTTCAAATTGCAGGTTCCTCTTCCTCAGAACATCCAGGACTGGAAACAGGTCACTGATCAGGCCCATCAAAATTGGGATATCATCTGTCACGATTTTAGGCAAACTGAAGTCTCTTATGGCTTGCATAAGCACCTGGAAAAGGACAGTAAACCACATATTGCAAAAGCATTTAATCCTTCTCTTCCTAGGATTCTGGTTTTATTCAAAGGTAAAAAAATCAGAAACAGCTCCTCCTCTTAGATGCTTTTAAGTGATGATTTTACCTGATCCTCAGGTCTGTTCTTGTCTCCTCATTTCAGCAAGCCAGCAACTACCAAAACTGACTAGACAGCACAAAGTGCCCAGTCATAGCGGTCCTGTGAAAATATTTTAACTAGTCACGTTAGCACAGGAAATACAACTAAGTGGTAGTCCTTAAGAAGAAAACACTCAGTTTACACACAGAGTAAAATGACACCGTTTTATTCCCTTGTAGTCTTGCAGTGGTTTTAGACCAGTGTTGGAAGCCTAGTAAAGAAAACACAAAAAATTGAATATGTCTATTTTTATCCACTTTGTTCTCTGTTTTTAAATGGCATAATTTGCACCATCTGGTATTATTGTATTAATTGCAACTATACCTCCATGATGAAACAAAAGCAACAAATTGCTGCCAAACTTCTACTAATTTGACCTGATGCTAGCAATACTTCTCTGTTTCCAAAAGAGAAGATTGGACAGACTATCAACATATTTTTGCAACCAGCTCCAATGCCAAGATTAAAGGGAAAGAGAAACAGAGAGCTACTCAGTCTAGAGGAAAAACCTAGAAACATGTGGGAAGTGAAGGGCAGAGAAAAATCCTCTATCTTCCCCTAAGTCCTGCCAGTAGGAAGGCAGATATCCAATGCAGAAGGCACAAATTTTTCATGACACATAGGCTCTTCAATCCCTCTTCCTCCTTTTTCCAATGTTGCGTAACATTCACCTCTTTCCCTCTCCTTCCTAGGTAACATAGAAGTAGAAAGAAAAGGAGTTTGAAACATTTTGGAGATTTAAACAATTTGAACAGCAGCTTGTATGACTGAATGGAGCACCTCTACAGCCAGTTTTGCAATGAAGGGGTCTACCATGAAGTTAGTTAAGACTACACCTACACTTAAGGGTGTTCTTGCAGCTTATGTAGAGATCCCAGATGGCTAATTCTGGTACAACCAGCAGTGGGACCAGCTACTACAGTAGCATCTTGATAAGTGTGCGGATAATCAGCTCCTCTCTGACCTCTGTGTGGCTGCAGCCAAGCGTTACATGGCTACCATCTCCTTATATTAGCAGGCATCACATCACTCATGGTGGTCTACAGTTTCCTTAGTGTGCACCCACTACCCTTCCCTCAATTCCAAAACTCCATCTAGGGTTGCAACTACGCCACTGTCAGCACTCAAACTGGCTACCAGTCAGGTAGAGTTTCGGAACTTTAGCTGCAACCATACCTATGACTTCAATATAGATATGGCCTAGTTATTATTACCGAAACAAAAAAAACCAAAAAAACCAAAAAAACAACAACAACAGAAAAAAAACACAAAACAAAACAAAAAAAAAAAGGGAGGGGACAAAAACAATAGCAAACCCACAAGATAAAAATATACAATTTTTGAAAGATGTCACTATCACCTTCCACGATAGCAGCACTCCATAACTGTGAATAGAATGCACAAAATGCATCACAAAGAAGGAAAAATAAAATTTCATATTCAAGTTCAGAACAGCTCATCATCAGTAAGAAAAACTGCCATTTTTTTCTGAAGCACTAAAGATGCTGAGCATCTGCAATGAAAATGAGTCTCCACATTTTATAAATATTCCACCTAGGCAAAGAAGTTAAACATGGAGATGGTTATGAGAATAGAAAAATTTAGGAACATATTGGGCTTAATGATCTTTTGCTTAGATTTAGGTAAGACTTCCCCCACCCCGAAGTTTTTTGTTGGTTTGCTGTCTGATGGGTTGTTAAAGAGCAAGCTATGCATCTTTACAGCAGCCTGCTGTGTGGATTGCCCAGTGTACAAAGACTATAAGACATCCAGGCTATTTACCATGGCATGACAAGACCAGAAGTCCCTTCCTCCACAATATATGATCTGAAAGCCCTGACAACCCTGTTCTGAAGTAGTTTTCATCAGCTAGGATCCTAGTGCCCCAAAAGTATATTGAGAGCCCTAAAACATCCAACGCTGGATGAGTATTTTCAGAGTTCTCTGAACTGCTGTGTATTTTCTGCAGTAGTTCAGAATTTTAGTCAAAGGGATTTGATTTCTCCCATTTTCAAAGTAAAACAAATAAGATGAAAATAATAAACAAGAACATTCTAGTTTTTGCTTCAAATGTTAATATTATTATTACTATTATTAATATTTAAATGGCAAACAATTGTACAAGCCATTTTTCTGAATTCAGAAAATGACTCCAGGACAAAGTAATCATTAGAGTTGAGGAATCCCTATTCTAGTAAAGCAGACAATGTTTCTATCTTAAGATATACAACATTCAAATTCATTATCTCTAGAAACATTGCAAGACTGTGTCAGGAAAACCTCAGGATATTTAGAGATAATTTCAAAATTACGCAGGCATGAAAATAAAGTTGCTTTTGCTTTCATAACGGCCCTGCTTGCTAGACTTTATGGCTTAAGGCTGAAAGGTTCTCCAAGTTCTTATTCCACTAATAAAACTGAATATTAAGAATGTCCTGTGAAAAAAACATACAGTTGCAAATCGGTAAACAGCATGCACATGGGGAAGAAATTAGAAACCTTCCAAGTCTTGTAAATTGTAGATTTTTAAGATAACTATTCTGAATATTAATTCTTCCTAGTATAATAATTAATTTTTTAACAATACTTTCTTTCCATTTTTGAAACAATCCTCCACTGTATTTACTGGGGAAAGCTTAAACAAACATCCATCCAAATAGAATACATTATTTGTTATTCATAATAATTCCTACTCTCTTTAAGGTTTTTTCCTTCTCCAATAGATAGATGTATTTCTAATATAGATACTACACAACAGCATGATGTAGTTCAGCCATCCCAGGTATGAAGCAGTGATATACAATTATTTAATGCAAAATTAATGCATTACAAATGTCCCAAGACTAGAGGAACGCGCATTTTCTTCCAAATTCATATCTGTCAATTTAATAAGGACGGACACATGATTTAAAGTGTCTTCAAATAAAAGATAAGACTATATAGATAAAAAATACTTCTTATTATACAATGTCCAGCAACATTTTTTCCAAGTGAATATGTGTTAATTAACACACATCAAACCCAGAAGCCCAAAGAGACCCTCACCTGTTTAGGAAGCAATTCCCTGCAGAGAGCGTACAAGGTGATCAACTTCCTGGAGAACAGGTGTGCATCAACAAACCCTTCAGCACCCAACGTAATTTCACAGATCAGTTCAGTGTCAGAGACAACCACAGCACAGGGTCTAAGGAAGAAAACAAACCCCATTATCCAAAGACACAGATTAGTTATTTAAATGAGGTAAGAGTAAGTCACTTAAATTAAATGGCTGATGTGTGCAAACACTTTTAAGAACACAGCTTGAGAGAATCACAATTAAGAATGTCAGTCAAAGCTAACAAGGACCTTACTTCAAAGTAAAAGGAGCTAATTAGGCACTGTTGATTGTTAGTATTCCATAACATTGCTGTACACAAAGGAGGCAGCTGAGAAGTGCAGGGCTTGTGAGACAGGTATGACCCAAATGCAGAGCAGGCAGAGTCTGCAGCAACGTTGCTTGCCACCAAGGACTGGAGGACACTACCAGCAGCTGTACAGGGTCTGCAAGTCAAATGCAACGCCCTGCCACTGCTAAAAATGCCATAATTTTTTAAAGGACTTCAATTTTTGGACGGCTTTAATGCTTTTACATGAAGTTATGGTTGCCTTTGGAGGTCTCACTGTTTGTTTCTTGTTTAAATATAAGCTTTAGTTAAACTTTTAGAACAAAACCACAGCCATTTCACTGACACAAATGAGAAAAATCTCCAATTAAAAAAGTAACACAAAGCAATAATGCAAAGGCTAAACAGTTTCCTCATAGTAGCAGAGATCTTGAATTTTGTGTTTGGGTGAGCTACAAAGCAGCAGATTTGTCCCTCAGAGCACTTTTTTTTTTTTTTTTACTACTGATAAATATAAAGATTTATTTTGTTCTCCTTTCCTATTTAAATATGACAAAATTAAGACCAGTGGTTTAGTCCAGCAGTATAGTTCTGACAGAAATCAGCAACATATACTCTAGGAAAAGAGTAAGCACCCCTCTGTTAGACAATTTTTTAAGTAAACTATTCCCTAAGAAGCATTTCTTCATAAGCCCAAACAAGGGCTGCTATATGCATTGCAGTAAAATATAAAAATTACATACTCTTCTACCTACCATAACCAATACTCATCTTGCAAATATAATAATAGCTTGCACAAGAAATATCAGGCTAGTAGTATTTAATATATCTTCTCTCCCTTGTGACATTTTATTAGGTAGTAAATACGGGGAGTTAGAGCTTTACCAGTTACTTCTCACCTTTCCTGAGCCTTATACAATGGATAAGAGATATTACAGACATCAACTACAGCGCTGAATCCTGGAGACCCAAATGCAGCACTTCATACTTTAATTCCAAAGGTTTTTTTATTTTATGTGAAAACCAAGTAAAGGTAATACGTCAACGCTATGTAGCAGGTATATTTGAAAATTAAAAAAAAAAGAAAATAAACAACAAAGAAAACCAGAATAGAGAGCACATCAAATAAAACAATAATTTGATTTTATCTTTCAGTATAGATATTGTTAATTAATATTATTTCATAGAATCATAGGATTATAGAATGGTTAGGGTTGGAAGGGACCTTCAAAGGTCATCTAGTCCAACTCTCCTGCAAGGAGCAGGGACATCCCCAAATAGATCAGGTTGCTCAGAGCCTCATCCAGCCTGGGCTTGAACGTTTCCAGGGATGAAGCTTCTCCACCACCTCTCTGGGTAACCTGTTCCAGTGTTCTACAACTCACATTGTAAAAATTTTTTTCCTAATATCCAATCTGAATCTACCTCTCTATTTTAAAACCATTACCTCTCGTCCTATCACAACAGGCCCTACTGAACAGCCTCTCCCCATCTTTCCTGTAGGCCCCCTTGAGGTACCGGAAGACCACTATCAGGTCTCCCTGGAGCCTCCTCTTCTCCAGGCTGAACAGTCCCAACTCTCTCAGCCTGTCCTCATAGGAGAGGTGCTCCAGCCCTCTTATCTTCGTGGCCCTCCTCTGGACCTTCTCCAACTGGACCATGCCCTTCTTATGTTGGGGGCTCCTCTTCCCAAATGGAAGAAAAAAAAAAAAAGGGAACAACAAAAATAATAAATGAATGACAAATTAATCGCATGCATTTTCCATCCTCTGAGAGATGAAATGCTTGGTAGCAACAGCGAGTGATCCCTCCTGCTCTCTTGTCAAATACCACATCTAGTTGACTGTGGAAGATGCAGCTGCCAATGCTGCTGACTGTTTGAAAGCAGAAAGGGTGGAAGGGGTCCCCATCACCCTGTCCTCCCTTGTGTGAAGTTCTAAATTGAAGGGCTGCCCAACATCATTCCCTTGGTGCACACCAGTCCTGCTTTGCCTTGAGTGTATCTTAGGTAGTAATTAATGAGAATGCTTGGTAAAGCAACAGCTAAGTTGTGAAATATTAAAAAAACCCACGACTGAGATGCTTTTCAGGGTCTCCCTCCAATGTCTGCTAAGACCCAACTGTGGGGTCTTACTCAACAGCAGTCTTTGCAGAGGCACATGAATTCCAATCCTAACCTCCTCCATGTAAACAGATGTTACTTACTGCTTGCTAGAAATTATTGTAATTTAGCCTCAAAGCTAATTGCTGCTGCTGCTGCCTGGTCCTGCCATCTGAAGCAGGATGTCTGGTTGGCAAAAGGATGAGATGTGACTGAGCAAACAGATTTCTAACTTCAGCAGACTTTGGGACTTTCTGTACTGAAAGCATGAAGGAGTACGGTATCAGGAATTCCATGGCTAAAGCAGAAATAATAAAACACACCAAAATCTTAATGTACTTTTAATGTACCTCTGTTTCAACTTGCTCACAGAAGCAGCAGTGATGCCCAGTTCTGTCCTAAGTTTCTATCTTTTAAAAATCCAACAGATTTACTGCTCAGAGAAGCAGATCCCAGATAGCACATCTTTACTTGTGCCTTCCCAGACAGCCTGGCAGTGCCTTGCAACTTGCCTCATTGAACTTCAAAATGTTGAGAAATTAAATCAGAGATTATTTTTTTTCTCAAAGTCTTGATTAAATCAGTGAAAAGTGTTAACTCAAGAGCAAGGCTTTCAAATTACAATTCTTTTTGTAAGCAAGCCCTCTACCATCTAAATCAAAGGCCACTACCACATAGTTCAAAGTGCAGCTTCAGCACTTTGGCAGAATAAACTGGCATCACTTTACTGCCCTTCATGCTGGAGCAACCACTTGTGAAATTAATTCACTCTCAGAAATGCCATTTCAATAGAAAAATCACAGTGTGCAGCACATGAAATACAGTCAGATCTTTTAAATGCAAAACTTCCTTCCTTTAAACTTTAGTGTTAAGATATAAAGCATAAAAAAAGAGAATGGGCTGTCCTACAGTGTCAAAAAGCATAATAAGTTTTTTGCAGTGCACTATACTTTTCACAGCTTCTCAAAAATCCTATATCCAATATCTTACTAGGTAAGAGTATGCGGCTTCATTTTCAACTGGTAGTTATGAAACATCTATGAACACATTCATGCCTACATCTGTGGAAGAATGTGATAGCTAGACACTTTTCAAATGGCCATTTTACTAGGTTTAGCCAGCTGTTAGTATTCCTAAGTACCACAAACCAGTGAATATTCTTGCACATATTTAAGTACATTCTGTGTGTTCATAGGCATCTTTAAAATTTTAAGTAGACTAAAAAAAAAGGCAAGGTATACATTTAATTTCCCTCATCGTTAGTGTACAGGCAGGCACAATATGGAAAAAAAGTCAGTATTCAAAGAAATTCTGAATCAAACACAAATCTAGTAACATATGTACTCAAAGTGTAAACTTGATATACTTGTACACCATAGAAGTACAATATAGCATACTTGCCTGAACAGATTTTACTGGTTCAGTATTTATAGACTGCAAAAAACAATAAAGAAGCACCGCTAAAATACTCACTTCTTTTTCTTGTTCCTAATGGCATCGGGGACAGTCTTTACTTGTACTGCCATCACTGACAGAATTTCTACCGAGATGTGATTGAATTCATCAAAGCATCCCCAAGCTCCTGTCTGGACCAAAACTTTATAAATATTCCCTACAGGCTAAAATCAAAAGTGAAGATTTAAGATCTTTTTTCTGGAAAGCATGCAATTCATATGAAAAAGAAACTAAACAACAATTTCTGTACCAATCAACAACATCTAACCTTGTAATCCATCTACTCGGAACAGTTGAAGACGTACACCATCATGCCAAGGGCATGGCTTAGATCATTGGTGGTCTCTGTTTTACCTCTGCAGGCTGGTCTCGCAGGAGCATCGCTCATCATTAGATGGAGAGGCTGGGTTAGAGTAATACACCACCTGAATGTAAGAAAAGTGATTGTTAACATTGCAAGGAACATCTACAAAGTTGGGAGAGGTTTTTTCAAACCTTATGTTTTGTGGATGATTTATTCTGAGTCCACTTTCTCATTAAAATTTAATGTCCTAAACCACAAATGTACCTCTTTCACGTTCATGTAAAATCATGATGCGGCACTATTTGGAAAGTACTTATTTTAGATACGAAAATCAACCACATCAACATTTTTAGCAAGAAGGAATATCCTATCAGTGGTCACACAGGACAGGAAACAGGAGGCCGTAGTGGCTGCTTTCCCTTTTTCAAGGACTTGAGCCCCAGAACTGTCCCCCTCAACTGAGGGTCATAAGCACTAAGCCAACCAGGATTGCTGGCTGCATCTTTCCCCATCACTGATTTTGACAAGAAATTCCATTTCGGAGCCAAAACCTTTAAAGAAAAAAGCTTCATTGTATGCAATGTGAAAAAAAAAAAAAAAAAAAAAAAAAAAAAAAAAA
>WHYT01017716.1:323774-359306 GCA_009806455.1 Tetrax tetrax | reverse complement strand
TCCTATTTCATATTTCCTTTCGACAAATTTTCTAGGTTGGAAAGGAAAACCAAAGCTACCTGAAGTTTTCACAAAGAGAAAGAATACTCACACCAGGAAAAAAACATTCAAGAGAAGCTGGAAGTAAAGAAGGGCGAAATAAAAAAAAAATTAAATGGCAGAAAGTACCTTTCTGAAGTGAGACTAAACCTAACAATATTAGAAGTAAACTGTTTGGTTTGACACAAATACAACCAACAGTTTGGGCTTCCTTACACAAATATATGAGTTTAAAATTTATGTGTGTATTGGTTGCATACTCTGTTCTTGCCACACTTTTGCCACACTTTTGTGGTATTTGGCAGTATCTCTGCTTTTACCTTTCATCTCAGTTCAGAACGGAAAATCCAGTAATTAAGATGTGATAACAATGTCCGTGAGACAACAGAAACGGAAGCAAAAGTCATTTTTTTTTTTTTGTAGATGCTAGTAGTACCTTATTTGCTATAGAATTAAAATTATTAAATATACCACTCCTCTCTTTTAATGCCACCATTTTCACACTGTACTTATTTTCACTGGATTAAACAAAGATTTCCACACTTGCTTCTTGTGGCAATCCATCGGGGCTGATGCCAAGCCCTCTTCCAGCCTACCAAATGCCATTTCTACATCAGAAATCCACCAGATTTGTAAACCAGCAAGTGCAACCTGGGCTGGGTAGTCAAAAGCCCACTGTTCTCTCTGCTTCTGTTCATAGGCCAGTGTCATCTCCACCATGCAGAGGCGCACTGCTTTGTGTACAGTTTCCTCACGGTGTTGCAACCAAGACTACCTTTTGAAGAAAAAAAAAAAAACAAACAAAACCCACCAAACATGTATAAACTTATGCATGTAACATAATCAGTACACTTTATACTACTAATATAGGAAACTCATCTCATTAATCTTTACAAAGGATTACATTAACATTCTTTACAAACTTGAACAGAGTGGGGTTTTTTCTTCCATTTTCTCTCTCCTACTGCCTCTTCAGTAGGATTTTGCTGAGAGAAGCCCTTCCCAACTACTGAGCCACCAGACAATGGTTTG
Organism: Tetrax tetrax; assembly: GCA_009806455.1. Taxonomy (NCBI): domain Eukaryota; kingdom Metazoa; phylum Chordata; class Aves; order Otidiformes; family Otididae; genus Tetrax; species Tetrax tetrax. The sequence continues at coordinate 358,235 of WHYT01017716.1, read as the reverse complement.
GTTTACATATGCATTTGACTTAAACACACAGGCGTACTGTCTTAGAGCTCCAAATATGAAAGTCTGAAGTTTTTGTGTCTGCAGAACAGAAAACACAGACAATACAGTCTTTCCTACGTCTCTATGCACTCAAAAGTAGCTATATCTTGGAGAAACTATCTCTAAGAGGCAAGCTGCATATATTTGCCCATTCAGTCTGGGGCCTCCCTGCCGAGACAATCAATCACTAGAACCACATGCAACATTGATTTTATGCAATGTGAATGCTTATCCATTCAGCACTGTTCTGAGAACAATAAGTTATTGTCTCAGAAGCTGCTGATCTGTTCTTTCTGACCTACCACTGCCCAGTTAGCACACATACTGGCTGGCCAATTAGCAAACAGGAGGCTCAAAAACAGCTAATACCCTGTTCAGCTGATATAGGACATGGGAGAGAACTGGAGGTCTGGAGAGGTGTGTGCTAAAGGATAAGAGAGGAGAGGATCTGAAAGTACAATGGAAGATGAAATAAAAGGGCAGAAGAAGAGAGGAAGTATGAGAAATGCAACATGTAACCATAGGCTTCCTCGGTTCTGTGGCTTTTAGTACTTTTTTTTTTTCATTGCTCCTAAACACTTAACTCTCTAGACTTCTTTAAGAAAAACAAAAACAAAAACCAAACCAAAACAAAAAAACCAAATCCTTTAACTTAGATACAAAGGGCAGCTAGACTATTTATTATATTATTAGTTTATTCCATAGTTTTGAGCCATAAATGTTTTGAAACTTGGAAAAAACAGTTGTAAGAGGTTTTTAATTTTTTTTTCCCAAATTTCTATTTTTAAAGGCAGCATTTCATGCCATTGAAAGTGTCTAGTCAATCTACATCCCAAAGAAGGCAAAATCCATAAAGGAAATTTCATATCACTCAACATATCTGACCACTGCATCCACACTCTTCATAGAATGGAACATACTCCTTTTCTCTGCTGTACTTCCCAAGGACAGTATTTACAGATTCCTCTGTGTTCTCTTGAAATTTCAGATCAGCGATGTTGGTAAGATGATGGGCCACCTGCACCCAAAAATTCCAGACATAAGAAAACCATTTACTTTAGATTTGTGTCAATCACGCTACATTAATGTGTATTTCTATAAAAGTGGATGACTACCACAGTAACATTTGCTATACACAATAAGATTTTGTGGTTCAGCAAAACTTAACACAGTTTTTAGCAACTAACTGGATAACATCAAGTCCTTGCACTAATCTTACAATTGTGTTTCTTATTCTAATGCTTTCAGTGCATAATGCTTCAATTAATCTTAGCAAGTAAGATGCACCGAATAACCAGGTGATTAATCAACATTTGATTTTTAGGTTTTAAAGATAATAAAAAAATTAAACCCCAGGTTTTTTTCCACAGTGTTAGAACACCTATGTCAATTGAACAAATAATAAGAGTACTTCTGATTTCCCTGGTGGCACAGGCTGCCACGGCGATGCTATCTGACTGTCTGTTGCATGATCAATACACAGGAGGTTTTTACGGGAAAAGCTGGGATTAATTACACTATTGTCAGTCATCAGAAGAATCAGAAGGACAAAGACAGCTCAACATAAAACTGAGAAGTCTCAAAATTGTTATTAATCATGGCTAGTGCTTATTTCACGAACTGTCAATTCAGGTCTGAATGCCTTGTGTAACTACACACTTCTCCAAGATGGTGGAGTTTGAAGATCACTGTCTACACACCAGCATGCTCTGTGCCTGATAACTAGAACAGACTTGTTTGGTTGTTCTTAGATATGGTGCAGAGCAACGAGTGGATGAAACAAGATGCTGAGACTTAGTTATGTAAAGAAGCTATAAGACTCTGTTATCAAGTTTGAAAAGTCTCAGTGTTCAAGTCTCACAAGCCCTTCATCCTCTTGGAAAGCATCTGTTCTTCCATTACACATCACACCACATTAAAAAAGCTTTGCCTGAGACTCACCAATAACTCTGTCACTCAGAGAATGAATGGCTATGGCTGGACAGTCACTGAGGCCAGAAGTATCATCTGGCTTGTAGATAACATAGTATAAAGCTGCTGAAATACATCAAAGTGCCTGTGCTTTTATACAAATTGATCTCAGTGTCACAAAACATGGCAGATTATTGTTCAAGGGAGGAAAACAGAAGGATAGCTACAAAAACGTTCCTCCTACATTGGTCAGTAGCTCAGTCAGAAGCAGTCTAACAGAGACCATAGATCTTTCAGTCTTATCATCACTCTGCATACCAAGCCTGAAATTTGATCAATCAGCGCCAGAAGCAGAATAGATTTGATGATCTCCTTGACCTTTTCCATTTCTAATTCCTGCAAACCTACAATCCAAACATCCAAACAAATGCAAATTGCACATAGCTAGGTTTCCAGTAAGAGACAGCACAGGATCTATAACACTTTTCCTCGGCATGATGTTTTCATCTCTCCTTGCTGAACAACCTGTACTTGTCCTAGCTGGAAGGAAAATGTTTACTACCTTCTTTATACGAAGTGTTCCTATTTGTAAAGTAAATTAACACTCAGAAAGGTGGAGTTGTACGATACTATCTCCTCACACAGTTAGCTGGAATACTGCTTAGCTACTTGCCTTCCTGTAGACAAAAGGAAATACCATGTTATGCAAGGAGGCTCACCTGTTTTGGCTGTGTTCCTTTTCAAAAGGATGTCTAGCAAGTCTGTTGAAGAAATGAAATAGAAGCGAGGAAAAGCTATGCGCTTGTTTTCTAAATATTCAGTCAGAGCTTTTTCACAAAGAGAAAGTCTGAAAAGAACACAGAGATTTTAACATTACATGCCTTTAATCACCATCAAGCCAAAAATTCCCTCCCAGTTAGGGAAGAAATCAGACCAAAGAGTAAAACAGAACAATCCACTTTTGATTTAAAATTATAACAATGAGTACAACTGTAAGGAACAGATAAGGTGGTAAATCTTACACGTTTCCCTTCCAGGAACTGAAACAGAAAATGCTCTTTTTACTCATTCAGACCAAGGAACACAAGAGAATGGAACGGTGCTGGAAAAGTCCCTGAAAATCTAGGTTTGGCTAAGTGGAAACTCCCCTTCAGCCTTTCAGAGTCCAGACTTGGAAAGTAAGGGACAAGAACAAGACTTCTTACTTAAGATGCATACATTTTCTTTTATGCATGAAGGATAACAAACACAAAAACACATGTTGATATTGACATAAAAATTATTAAGAATCAAAATATTCAATTACATGCCTATCTGGAGAGGAAAAAAACCCACATTTATTTACTTGTGACACTTTTTAGCTATTAGCTTGGTATCTCTCATAATACAAGTGACATCTCAAAAAACAGGTTTCTGTTTTGTTTATTTTAACTTCCTATTACAACTTTTTCCTGCAAGGAGAGACAGGCTGTGACTCCGAACATCGCTGCCTCTACAGGTAGGAAGAGTGAGGGTCACGGGAAAGTTCAAGGCATACCTCTACATGTGTGGAAGGCTGTCCTTTGCTGTACACAATCCACTATCTCCTGTTGCAAGCGTGAAAGAAAGACTCCCAGCTCCCACTTTGTGGAGGACGAGAAGATGAATTTGATCCAAATGGAACACATTTTTAAGACATTTGACAAAATTTTACATCATGCAAGCCCTAAATAATGAACCAAGTTCCTCAAATGTAAGTGATCATATAAAAAGCAATAAAAATCCAATATGTCAAACAGAAACAAATGACAAAAGTGTTCCCACCAAATCATCTCACACGTGTACAGAAAGCAAATATGACTTGCCAGCTCTCATTTCCTGACTGTTCCACAATTCATAACCACACTGGAAATCTTACCTGTGCTGCAAAGCTTTTTCACACACCTTTGGTTTGCTTGTAGCTTCCATCACATTTTTTGTATTTGCTATGTTGATCACCAACTACTGTACAGAAGCACAAGGAAGTTATTGCAACATGTGGAATTCCCCTCAGATTTTTTTCTACTTCTACTTTTTCTACTTTCATACTGTTTACTACACTGGGACAAAAAAAAAAAAAAAACACGGGGGAAAAAAGCTGGAAGAAGGCATCTCATCAGCTTGTTTTAGATTCCGTTTCTCAAATGGCAAAAGAAAAAAAAAATCCACGAACACCTATTTTGCTAGTGTTTAGACTGAACAGGAAGGAAATGCAAAGTGAACAGAGGGAACTGCACTGGAGGAAAGCAAATACCACTGATTACACTATTAAATCTCTACTAACAACATCAAAATGACAGAACATAACAGAAGCATTAGCTTGTACAACAACTCCCCTTATGCATGCAAACCCAACGTCTTTTTCAACATGCACCATGAAGAAACTTATGCCTGTTAAATGCCATGAATAATTTCATTGTTCTTAACAGGGTTCTCAACTCATACAAAGGTGTGAATATAGATTTCTTTTTCTTTTTTTTTTTTTTTTTTTTTCAGCACATAGTTAGACATGCTGCTGCTCACATTGTTTAAATTGTAGATTTAAACAATTAGAAATTTCTTTGACATTTTAAACATAGGATCTGCCTACAGAACCTTAGCTTATCTTAGCTTTTCGAAAATATACATAATGAAAACTTTCCCTGGCATACGTGGACTGAACTACAGGTATGCTGGTACTACGCAAGTTATTATCTTTACTAAGCAAGGGTTCAGTGACTTTTTTTGATCAGAAGCAACAATTAAGACATGATATTTTGTGCAAGTTGAAATGTTTAGGTTGATTGCTGTAATTACCTCTGGCAAATAATAAACAGTAGACGATAAACTTGTATTTCAGCTGTCATTGTTCTAAACGATTTGCAGTTTGGCAGAAGGGATTTCTGTAACTCAGAAGTATCGTATCTGCACGCGGCTCCAGGAGGTTAAAAGCTAACAAAGTGCAAATAAAAGAAGACATTAAAGTCATGAAAGAATGACCTGCAGAACTTTGTCACAAATCATGGTTTGTTACAATGTGTGAACCAACAGCTGCCAGTCTATGCAATAGGAAAACAGAGCAAATAATTACTTTGATTTTAATAATAAAGAATGCAAATTCCAGTTCTGATAGTCTCCGAACTAAGTGTGAGACTCTCATAATAATGTTAATTCAGTGGGTTAGAAACAAACCTATCAAAGAAATACTCAAACTAAACTGTCAATATGGTATTATTTTAAAAATATCTATTTCATTACCCAGTCTAAATAATTCAAATACAATAAATGGACATAAAACACTAACTCTACTAACTTTGAAGTCTCTGTGGATTTCATCAAATCTGTTTGCATCTTCAGGCAGCTGTCTTCTGATATCTTCATAGCCAGCGAAATACTTTCTAGATGAGACCACATGTGTTGAACTTCCATCTGAATGGAAATGACAGAATCTGCCATGTTTAATTTATTCTGCCAACCTTTCACTTGTTCAATGAAATATACTGCATATTTACCTTTCAGAATCATTTGCAGCTGCACCTAGAGAAATAAAAACCAGCAAAAAATTGTGCTAATCAAAATAATATATCAAACAGAGGAACTAGGGCTAACAAAAGTTTAACAAAGTCTCCTGTAACTTGTTACTATTGTATATCATAACAGCAGACATCTTTAAACACTGCAAACTTTAAACACTGCATATTATTAAGTGATTTTTAAAAAAAAAAAAAATCTAAGAAAATATAACCTTAGAAAGCAGTATTTTTGTTAACTCCTACATGGAGACAGGAATTTTTTTAGAATATATAGAGTTACATAGCATACATATAATTTCCCAGGACTAACATCTGGAGAAAACACAACTCTGCAATAAAGACTCAGAACAAAAGTTTTAACTAATCAAGTGAAGCAAGGGAGTGAATAATATCAATACACTAATGGCATTTTTATTAATTAAATCCTTATGTGATTGTTTTCTAAAGTTTCAAGCAGCTATTCATCTGACTTTCATTAAAGGAGCTTCATTCCTGTGGTGCTCTTCATAAGAAAATTCCATGGTAGCCTATGTTTGTCTGATTTCTGCCAAAATCTGGGAACAACAAAAGTAGTAATAACACTTGTCTATACATATCACACTTCATATTTGCAGCTGAGAACTTTGTGAATTAAATATAATTAAATTAATGATGCTAAACTACACCACAGACAAGTTAGTTTCACTAGGCTTTGAATTTTGGTCCCTAGGAGCTTTCTGTATCAAAAATAATTTAAAATGTCCTTTTATTAGAATTGTATGTGAAAAATGCTTGGTATATTGTAATAGAAACATTCTGTTATGCTCACTCTCTTCTGTGTTTTTCTTTCAGCTTTCCAGTTTTCTTCATTTTAAAAATTGATTGAAAATTTAACTTTAATTTGGTTTTTCAAAATGGTTGAATTATTCAAATTTTGAAAAACAACAGCTAGTCCATGTTATACCCTAGGAACTAAAGCCACTGAGATTATTTTTAAGAAATTAAAATATGGGTTTTTTTGGTTAATACAAACTTATTTGGTTTTCCAGTTATATGATCAACAGTGGGTAAAACATATATACATCTCTCCCAATTCTGGTACCCTTTTTTTTTTCCCCCCCCATCTACTGTCAGGTCAACAGTCTCCCTATGCACTAACACTTTAAACATTTACCAGTAGGTTGATATTTCAGGTGCCCTTTCTTTCCTTACCTTCCATTTCCCCCTGTCCATCATTTCCTCTGTTAACTATTAACAAACATTCTCTTTTTCTATCCAGCGAAGATTCTAGCCACATTGCTTGGTTTTCTTTTAAATATTTAGTAGGAATTACTAGTGGGAACTATTCCCCTGTCCCAGACAAGATGGAAAACCTTTCAACCTTAGTGCTATTTTCAGGCTCGGCAGGGAGACAGACAGGTATGGAAGAACCCTCTAATTGAGCAAGCCAGGTCTGCCTTTAGGGAATCGGGTCCTTTTGTCTGAGCAGAGACCACAAATTTACTTCTCAAGCTATGAGATGCCTTTGTCTGAACCCTGAACCTCCGCTCCACTTATACACTGAATAGTTGGCAGCAGTGGCTCTACTACACCCCTAACGGTACTGTTGCATCTATGGGTAGGGCATGAAACACCATCACTGAGATCTCTTTGGCTGAATACTTCCTCCCATCACATTCATGACCTGATAACCAGTGCCTCTCTCTGATTGCAGGATTTTGCAGCTCCAGTATTGCTCTCAGTGATGACATCAGATTCTTTATGTTTAACTCCAAGCCCCTATACACATTCCAGGAACCAACTTCTTTATCCAAAGAACGCATTTCCTAAGGAATAGGATTAAAGTAATTGCAATAATTACTTGCCATTAATAGCCACCTTGTTTGTCAGAGGATTCTGCTTCTCTGTTTCATGTGGAGATGTGTGGACGGTAGAAGTCAGCACAAGTCCAGGAAAGATTTTCTTGGGGTCATTGGTTTATGTGGCAGATAAAGAAAAGGGTCTAGAAATGTACTTTCCAGTATGGCACTTAATGTAATGGAATTGTATTAACACTGCATTTACACAATGATTCACACAGAGCCATTTACTTTACCACAGCCCTGACAATTTAAGCTTAATTTTCTTATTAGTTATTTCACAGCAAATAAAGGTATCCATAAACTTAAAATATTTAAAGCCACCATTCAGAGGGGTAAAGGAGACTCATATGCACATTGGAGCACAATGAACATGACACAAGGCAGTGATCAGGACCTGGCGTATGTGCCACAGTGAATGATGCAAAAGCAGAAGGGGAATGCAGCCATCTCAACCCTCTCCTCGCTTTTACCACCTCTATCACAGAATATGACCCCGGTATCATAACGGGCTAAGTAGAGTCACATAATTTTGAAGCAATTTAAGCCAAGACGTCTGCTGTAATTCTGATTGTTCTCTTAAAAAACTAGTTGGGCATGCAGTGAAACCTACTTATTCCTGAATAAAACAAATGTGTAAAGAAGAAGAAACTTTATACCCATTAGGTTAAGGCTTTCTTCCTCCCATACTCAACCACTACTCAATGAATCACAGCTGTTCCTTCAGTGTCCTGCAAATAGTCTGGGGGCTTTTGTTGCTATTTTCACTTCATACTTCCCTAGTCCCATTGGAACTGTCTTCTGCAGGGCTTCTATCAACAAAACATTGCAAATACTTCAGGCAGAGAAAGTGTCCTCCCTTTAAAAATGAGCATCTTTGCTACAACTTGCAGCACTCTGGAGCTACGTCTAAGAGCACAGCAGATAAACCTCTGCAAATTCCACCTGTCTCTAAAAATAATAACTTTCATCTGGTAGGGCCTGTCATAAAACCCCACCCTCATTCTTTCACATACTGCCTCAATTCAGAGAAGTGACAGCATGGTTTTATCACGTACCTCCACGGGGACTGGAAACTCATCCAGAAGAATAAAGTTTTAAAGAAAAGCCCCCAAAACAAAGCATGTTCCAGAATGTTCAGCTGGGACATGAGTAACAAATCCACTGAAACATCAAAGTGGGTGGGAAGAGTGAAGAAGGGGTGGCACATATACAGATAAATTGCAGAAAGAGACAGCTATGAAACCTGCCTTGGCAAACCTTCTGAGCTCCACATCCATCTGTTCCACATTAATCTGTCTCCACTGGGTTTTAATCCAATCATCAACGTTACTCTGAAACAGAAAGTACAGATAAAAGTGTCAACAACATTTGGTAAAGACAAGCTTCTGCTATATAACAGATAAATGGGTGCAGGGGGAAAGCACATCACACAGCAATAGCTCCTGGACCTTATTTTTTCCAACCCTATGCAACCGCTACCTAGAAAGCATACAAAATTATCCATCTTCTCAAAATTCAACCCAAAAGCCAAGCATTTAAACAGTTTTGTACTTCAGTTTCTGATAGCTATATGTATATACTTTTCTTGCACTATTAAACACACATCTATATCCACCAGTAATATACAGATGCACTTGGGAGAAGTTGCAGAAACTGCCCTGTACCTCCTTCTGGCAATACAAATGCTAGGCAAACAATTATGCAAAGAAAATCTAGTACATATATTTTTAACCTTTTTAACCTATGAAAAACTTCTTGAGATAAACAAAACTTAACAAGGCTGATTTCCCACACAGGTCTGTACACTGACTATTCTGGACTCTTGCTTCTGGCCTTGTACAGCTTCCTAATGTACAATCCTCAATTCTGAGGTGACATTTTCTAGCTTTCTGAATTTTTATTCAATTATTTTAATTAATTAATTATTCAAGCAAGTTATTGGTATTCAAAAAGCTCAAAATGAAATTCCATTTTAAAAAACCCCTATTAGGTTCAAGTTTTTAAAAATGAAAACTATAAACACTTCTAGGATCAAATTAAAAGTGTAACATTCAAAATGTATTCTAACTTTATAATTAATTTTTTAAAAAAATCGTACTTTAATATAAACACTAATATCTCAGACTTTCTTGAGCAACTGCACTTCTTTTCAACATTGTTTCTTTTGCTTGTAGTCTGGAACAGCTACTTCAAATAGTTTTGTATATTCCTGCATTAGTAACATTTCTTTTTCCAGCTTCTCGAGCTCTTGATTTGCCTTTATTGAACGCTCTTTTCCTCTTCAAGTACAGTTATTAGGTATATTGAGCTTACCTAAACCCGGCAGTGAAACCTACGGATCCTGTATATATGATTCAACATAAGAAAAGCTGAGAGTAATTATTGCAAAAAGATTAAAAAACTGCATTTGCATTGTCTCTGAAAGCAGCCAAAAGGCATACAAAGGGCTCTGCATTTGAGCTATAAAAAGAAAAGCCACATAGAAAACAGTTAATTTATACTCTTGTAATTAATCTCTTAATTAAACACTTCTCCTTAATCTCTTAATCTTTAATCTCTTAATTAAGCAATTAAACCACTTCTTCTTACTTTGAAGTTGTATAAATGTTAACAAAGTCCCTTCGTGGTGTTTTAAAAAGATCTGCTAAATCTTTCACTTTAGACAACTGTATTCAAGAGTACATCATGCTGACTGTTTAAAAGAACATGAATAAAGAATATAAGCAAGTATTCTGAAATTTTTATTTTATCAGTGAGCATATGCAACATTGGAAGAGAAACAAGAGAAAACCTAGATTTGGCGGTACTAGAATTATACCAGCTTCCAAAACACAATCCCCCCCCCAAAATACCCCAAAACACAAAAACCCAAACACTCCCCCCAACCACCAAGCTATAAATATTTAAATATGCACCTCAAAATATCATTAGATTTAGTACTAAAAGATTACAAGCAAATACATTTTTCTGAGATTCCTCATTACCTTATTGAGAGGAGCATACATATTTTCTGCATCAAACTGAAAAGGAGCCTCCATTTTAAATCTTCCTCTGTATTCCATTTGCTTCCCCTGATGAAACACAGGTAATAACACCTGTCACTGATCATGTTCTCATAAAAAAAAAAAAAAAAAAAAAAAAAAAAAAAAAGACATGAAAAAATACTGATTCAACATACATCAAGTAAAGTGCATTTTCTTCTGACAACAGCAACCTCAGAGGCCTGAACAGGAGTTACTTTGTGCTTTACTGACACAGCTCTCTTCCTAATGGCATTCCATTTTTCAGGCAATTCCTATTTAATGAAGTAAAATTATCTTGGAGGAAAAATATCACACATGGCAGAAAAACATCAGTAAAATTGTATATTAACAGTGAGGATACCCCAACACTTGCCTATCAATAAAAAATTAAAGTGGAGGATTTATTTGACCACAAACTATATGTCATAGCTTTTACTAGCATTTTTGTCAATTGTAAAATAATTAATTTTATGGATCATCGGTAATCATAAACTACTTGAACTTAATGAACTCATTTTATGTATAATCACATAAAACTTCATTCAAAAATGTATTGGGAATCTTCCACACAGTAAAATAGAAAGCTCCACTCCTGCTGCTTTAACACATTTTCAAATATTTAAAGCCTACCTGGAAATAGCTTTCGCATTCTACAAATCTCCCCAAGATATCTAGAAAAAAACATTCAATAAACTGTGCAAAAAAAAAAATTCCATCAGGATGAAAAGAAATACCTTAACAGGTTTTTTTTCGGTGTCAAAAGAAAGTAAAAGAAAGAGAAGCCTGAATCTAAGTCATTTTAGAGTAACTAGAAGATTAGTTTAAGGCACATGTTAAAAATTGTACATTATTTTCCTAGACTTCAATCCCCTCAATCTGGTTTGGACCAGACAGACATAGAAAGAGAAATTCTACTGTGGACGAGAAAACTCACTGCAGTTGGTGAGAAGTTTTGACTAATTAGATTGCCTGATGAAAAGCATTAGCTGAACTTTACCCAATTCTATTTAATATTCTGTACGGTGCAGTGCATCTCCCAAACCAGACCAAATAGAGACCCCTCCTCTGCACATGCTGATCTAAAGCCAGGGCTTGCTAAGCTCTTCTTTTAGTGTCAGCAGGGACCGCTGCAGCTGTAGTCCTTTCCCACCCATTCTTACGACCGAGTTTTGTTTAATTTAGTTAATTCCCCCAATTTCACTTAGTACCCAACATAATTATAGCTGGAATGGATGCGGGGTGGAATATATACAGAAACAAGTGGCTGAGATGTCTGAAAGATACTAATATTTCTTGTATCAAGTGTGCTTCAGGACCGTACTTTGCTCAATGTAAGAGACTCCTGAACCTCCTTGGAATCACCTTTACACTAGCACAACTCAGTGCAAGGATGAAGGTATTCCTGCATGGAAAAGACTACAGGTTGGCAGAAAACTATCATACAATACAGCAACTCCAATGTAATAGCCACGTTTTGTAAGAATACTTCTGCATGTTTGTTCTGCACTGCAGCACCAACCCTTGTTACAGTCAACTAAACATTAAAAAGAAACCTTATTTTGATCTTTTAAAACAAGTATCAATAGTATAAATAAAGACAATAATACAAATAAAATCAGGTCTGAAACTGAATGAAAAGGTACTCTTCAGATGGCAGCACTAAGAAGTTGCAGCACACAAAAAGTTGTGGCAGTAGATGCAGAAGCAGGTCCCTCAAAAAAATAGCAAACATGGTGCAGAGACAAAAAAAAACCCTGCTTCCGCATTCACCACTTATTCAAATTAAGTTCTTTGACTCAGTCACTGTATGACATATCACTTGTAGTCATGTAACGCAGCAGATCATATTCAAGGATATTATAATTTGATTTAGCATTCCTAAGTAAACTGGTGAATTAAATCATACGTTGTATATTTTTACTTACAAGAAAGCAATATTCACATTTCGAATCAAAATTATTTCACAATATATCTAGTGAAAAAAAAAATGTTTCAGGACAATTTCTCCAGCTGCAGAAATTACTTTACCCATGAGTTTCACAGGAACAACATAGCTCAGGGTAGCAAAAATGAAACAGCAGCACTATCATGACTGCTGCTTGCCAGTCATTCCCAATCTACCAATTTAAAAAAACACAAATGTGATTTTCAAATGTTGCCAAAATTATTCTCTTCTCTCTGTTCGTCTTCAAATGACAGTCTTAAAGAACTTTTATGCAGTTTGTGCAACTACACAAATAATTGAACAAAAACATATAAGTGACTACATATTAATAGTCAAATATTTAACACACATATCATCACATCAAAAAACAGCTCACTTGGCCGTTACCTCAACAAGATGATGGATCTAGAAACTACCCTCTTGCAGTATTCTGTCTATTTTAGCAAGTCTTTCTCCTTTGTCATGCAGGTACAATGGAGCTTCTTTTTTACCTTTCCTGAAAAAGAGGGCATGCTCCATCCAAGCATTCATAATTCCCTGGATTGATCCACCGTTGCCATTTGATTGTTGAACTCTCTGCTCCATATCACACTCTGACGTTTGCACTTCTTTGATAGAGTCCCAGCAGGTTGTTGCCTGCTGTGTGCATCTTTCTTCTACTTCTTCCAGCTGGTCATCAATCATTCTCAGCTCTTTTTCAATCAGAGGCTATTCTACCTCCAGAGTAGTCTGCATTAGTCTGTTGTACGGCTCAGCGATGAGTTCAAGGTTTCCGATACACTGTTGACAGGAAAGACACGTACAGGGTGAAATCCTTCTAACATCCTACACATGATATTGTGCACTTTGCTGGGCAGGACAGCTATTTGAGGGAGGTCTTTTCACACCTACACACTATGAAAGGGAAAACACGTGGACCATGAACGTCTCAGAACAGACCAGACTGATGGGCAGAAGGTAACCTACAAAAAAGCAACCAGACTCACAGTCTGGAGGATCCAGACTGGTAGTGCCCCCAAGCATCTAACGCTCAGCTGCAGCCAGCACTGCAAGCTGAAGCATAAGCTGTGAGTGGGATTCTGTTGGACAAACAAGCAGTAGTTCTGTTCAACAAGAACAACAGGATAGTTAGAGCCATGCTTGGGTTCACACATATGCATGCTAGTTGCAAGGGATGGGGGGAAGAAGAAAGAAAAAACAAAACTACTCTGCTAATCTATCCCATCATCAAAAATCTTCGCAAAATTGTTCCTTTTCTCATGTACAGCTAAAGCAGAATCTGGAATACTGGGCTGATTCAACATCAGAAGATATTTCAGCTCCCTCTATAAAGCCAGTAGCTACAAGAATGAAAGAAACAGTTTATCTTATATTTATCCTTTCAGCAGCCTCGACAGAATGACTTTTGTTTACTTTGCATTTAATCTCAGGTACAAAGGCATTAGAATATCTTTTTGAAGACTGAACTATAAGAAAGTATACAGGAGACATATTTTAATTAGTATTCAGCAATTTAAAGGTAGGGATTTAAGGGCTGTTTGAAGTTTGGTAACTTAAAGAACCACTGCATTTTACACGGTAAGAGCTAACTGTCATTATTATATTCCTCCATGTGTCTCTGGGGAAACCATTTACTACTGTAATAACTTTCTTTACTGTTTAAAGTAAGAACTCTGCCCTGAACAGCTATCAGGCAACTAGATTTCCCAAATGGAAAATAAAAACAACAAAATAAATAAGAGTTAAGATTTTAAGATTTACTCATGCTCTGGAATATTACTGACATTTTATGAATATGAAGTCAAGGAGAAACTCCAGATACAGATTTAATTACAATTATATATACATACTTTTGGATTAAAATTCATGCTCAGTGGGCTATTTTAAGGATTACGCTTAATGAGAGGTCGGTCTAAATTAAACTGACAAATTTCATCCACCTGAACTTTCTGCTCAGAACAGGTCTGATCTTCATATTGGTCAAAGTTCAACATCTCCACACATTTCTCAGAAATAAAAGCAGCTTCTGGACTTTCTAAGACTCTGTAAGTCTTAGAAAACCACACCTAATAGTTTTCTTCTTTTAATGATAGCAATTCACAAACAAATTCTGGTGGAAAGTTTTAGTTTCCCACATTATTCATTTTTAGATGAAGTTCCATGTATCCTTTATCAAATTGAACTAGAGGGAAGAAGATGCTTAAAGCAAGACGCAAGAACACTGGGAACAACTAAAACTGGGGAAAGAAGGAGGATATGCCCTCCTTGCATGTTACTAGCTGTGTCATTGGTCGACAGCTGGAATTGTTATTACTCAATAATTTAATTCACGTGTGTCTAATTTCCATTCTTTGTTCTGCCACCTAAAAACATGTTTGCTGAAGGATCAGGAAAGGAGGGACAGACTGGGTACAATTTTCAAATAACTTGGATGTCTAGATCCCACATAAGTATTTTTGAAAGTCTTGTCACCACAGAACAATAATACTGTTTATGTGGGATATGTTAGTGTTGTCCTGAGGCAGAGAAATTCCTGGGTTTGTTTTTTAATAACTCATCCACACAATCATCGAGCGAATCTCCTACAGTTATTAAAAACCAATTCTGAGAGTGTTACTGAGCGCATTTCAATGCGGAAACAGCAAGCTTCCAGAATATACCAGAAAATTTCAACCATACACATGCACAACATGGATTTTAAATTTACTTCAGTAAGAGACCATATTATGCAGATCACATTAGTTCAGTGACTAGCAATGCTTTATTTAAAGATTGTTAACTCCCCACTAAGTCAGTGACTATGAACACTTATGGGTGAGACAGAAACGAGAAATAAGACCAAAATGTCTGCATTGGTTTCTTCAGTTCTTTAGACCATTTAAGGTTTCCTGAAGTAAGTGGCATATTTTTGTTAATTATTTTATTCCCTTCTGTCACCTGGTTATTACAGCAGAATTAAGTTATTATGAACTAACAATAAAATAATATTTTATTTTTGCATTGTGGTATACCTTTTTAATGTGGTCATTACATATACATCTGCAGTTATCCAGTTCTTCATAAAACCCTTCCAATAAAATACTGTCATTTTGACTAAGAATCTCCATGATCACAGGTTTGGGTTTTTTTTCAGAAGGCTTCCAAAAACTGTTAAAAGCTTAAAAAGAAAAAGAAAACAAACATGAAAGTAAGCATTAGAGTTCTCTTTCTGTAATACTCTTCTCTCAACTGGAGATCTCATCCGAAATAATTCTGAAGTACAAGGTCTGGAACTGTACCAAGCTATACTATTGGTACATGCCATGTGCTGATAAACAGATCACATATTTCCAAAAACGCTCTTAAATTGTGCTAAACATATGTATTCTAGAGTAATAAAGCATGACAGATTAGCTCAGATCTTAGAAAGTACAGAACTAGGATTTCCAGGTGCAGGTATATAGCCCACATTTTAGATACTTTCTAAATCCTACCCTGCATATTTCTAAACTGTTTATTTTCTCCCCTTTTTCCAGATGTGTTACCTCTTATAAGTAACTAGCCTGTTCCTCCAGTGTCTCACAAAACCTGAAACTCTTCATTGTATATTAATGTTTTTTTGGGAAAGGAAAAAAAAAAAAAAAGCATCTGTGGCAGTAAAAAAATTATCAAACAAGAGGGAGGCAGATGTGACTTCTCTGAGGACAAGTTGTCTTCTATTGTCCTTACTACAATTAAAGTTAAGATAAGTTATCTGCCTTTTGAAAAAGTAGATATAATACTGTATATATTATCTGAATTCAGTGAGAAAATAAGTTTGGAAGGAAACAGGGTGAACACCAGTATTAAATGCAAGAGACTAATTTAACTGCCAACAATGCCAAAAGTGACAACCTAAGGAAAATTCATTTACTCAAAATTTGTAGTTAAGTGTTATTACTGCTTATACTTACCACAACTAATTCGCAATATTTTGACACAGTTTGAGTGTGATGCATACAATGTCATAGAAACATATGTTTAAAAGAGACTTCAAGAGTATTTACTCTGTGTTCCTGCCCCAAGATGTGGTCTGCTAAACCTATCCCATTTCCAAGAGACCTTTTTCTAGCCCTCCCTGAAAGATTTTTCAATAATGAAGAGCTCATCACCTCCCCTAGCAATCTATTCTAGCATAAAGTGGTTCTCCCAGTCACCAGTCTTGAACCTTCTGTGCTTTAAATTAAGTTCATTATGTTCTGGATGTAGAGAACAAACTATTTCCTTCCTGTATGCAGAAGTCTAATGTATTTGAAGATTTGTGTCTGTTCTCTGTCTTTTCCTCTTTAGTCTCAATAACCATCAACAGGTCATCTTTCTTGATGTGTAATGCCTAGACGCGGGCACAATACTCCATTGGAGACCTCATCAAGGGTGATTAAAATGTAAGAGTTCTCCTTGTGCCTTTCAGGACAATCACTCTTTTCAACATCTTAAATACTTATCTCTTTCTAAATCATATGACTTCACTTGCTCAGGTTCTACATATGACAACTCCCTAATTGTATTCTGAAGAACTGTTTCTAATCAGTTGTTCCCTATCTTACATTTTAATTATTCCTGCTTAAGAATGGTACATACTACTGCAGAAACATGCTCCAACTACCCAGGCTACATATGCTACACTGGATGAACAGCCTGGACACATCTGCCATGAGATTCTCTGTGCCAGTCAAGTGCAAATACAGAACATTAGCAGGTGGGAAATCTCTCTGTTCCTGATCTCTCTGTTTGAATGATGTTTTGGATCTGGCCTTAGCTATGGGCTAACTTCTGGAAATAAATTCTATTCAGAACATCATTAAAATGAGAACAGAATCAAAGAACTCAGTTTGATTCTGCAGCCAAAATACCTGTTAGTACTCCAAGGCATTCAATTCACAAATAGCTTCTTTAGATATAAAGTATAATTTAAGTAATGTACAAAACTGTTTTTCTAATAATAAATGAAGAACAGTTTCATGTGTATGGGTACTGACCATGAACATGGATTCTAAACCTGAACAGTCATGAAATCCTACACAAAGAACTGAGGCAAGACATCTGTCAAGATCCAGAGTTTTGGTTTTAAATTCAGTATAATTATCTTCAAACTCCCATAATGTTGGGGATTAAAAAAAAGTATAAAATACACGTCTTTCCAATGAGAAGAAAAGCTAATGGGCAGCAAAAGGTTGTGCTAAGCACATAGATCATCTCTGTCACTGAATAAACTTCTGAGATTTTGTATTTCAGGTTTTTCAGTACTGTTGTAATTGATGAGCAATGATCAATGCTAACAGCGATGCTTTTGGTTTGTGTTTTTACAGAAACTGAGATAACAAAAAAAGCGTTTTATTAGCAATACAGATTATTTTTAAATAACAGCTTCAGATCTACCCGCGTGTGTACCAGTGCGAGATCAATACGCGTGTGTACTAATGACACCTTTGTTTAGGAAGCCTGATGAGAGGGACAGCCATCTATGCCAGGTAGTATCACTCCCTACTTTTATGCTTTTTCATCCTGTTAACCCTCCCATTAACAATTAACTTCTCAAAAAGTTTTTACAAGCCCAAATCATCTCAACATATTATCATTAAGTAGGATATTATGAGCATCAAACTTAGCTACTTGAATACTTGAAGACAACTCACTAAGAGAACATTTTCTTTTGACTCTGACTCATTGTGACATTTAATTTTATTATCTTAAGAACCCACAGCTACCACATATATTAGGCAACAGAACAGTCATTTTCTATAGCATGGCTGTATTTTCTTAATACTCAAGGTAATTAACCACGTTCACAGATAAGGACTTTTGGAAAAATAATACCAGAGCAGAAAATACAGGTGCATATTAATGCAAGTTCATGCTGACTCTAAAGGGAGGGCTCCAGCACCTTCTGCTTTGTCCTGTTAGCAACACATAAAGTAACATGTACAAGTAAAGCTACACTTGTTCCTTTGTTAAATACATTAAACTTTGATGACCTCTGAGAAAATATTCTTCTTTACAACTTGGCTAAATTTCTGTTGCAAGCCACTTGGAAAAAAAAAAAATAAAAAAAAATAGAAGTACCAGTAGCCAAGCTGGACATTTAAATAAAATCCAGCCTCTTTGTAAAGAGGCTGGATTAACTTAACTTGTTTATTTAACAATCTTCTTCCTTTCTAATCCTCTCCTCCCCAACTAAAGTGGTTTTGTTTGTTTGTTTTTAAATACACTGCACAAAATCAGATACCCAAAACACATGACATATTAACTACATGCAGTTCTTCATAGCCAATAAAGAAATTCAGATTTAGTTCTGTGGCTGGGTGTGACATGTATTTAAAATATCTACATTTAACACATCAAAAATCCACTTAAAGACAGTCAGTCAGAGAAGCCCATATCTGTGCCCTGAAAGGTAAGCATCCTTTGGTCCTCTTTGGGTTCAGACCCCCAGTCACTCCACAAACCAGATTATCGCTCTGTTCTGGATTTGGGGCAATGGCATCCACATATTAACCAAATATATACTGCACATTGCCTATTCAGAAGTATATAAAACTCTTTCTTGGAAATATCTGGACACTACTCATATATAATACACTGAATAGCATGAATCTTGACACTTCTGATAAACAAACTAGGTTTAAGATGACAGCTATTATTTGATAAAGCTCCTGATTAATATTGTAAAGCCCAAAAGCAAATCGTTTCTGAAGTCTGAGAAAAAAAAAATAGCGATGACAGTAAAAACAGCACAGTAATTGGCGCTTGGTATTCCACTTGTACTTCTGTCAACACTAAGCCTGCATGAGTAAGAGTGGCTCAAACTTGAAAACTAACACTCATCAGCTATGCTTTACTTGGCAGTAAGCTGGAAAGTCAACAAGCTTACAATGCAGAACGATCGTTCAGAAATGCACTGTAAAGGTTGCTTTTGCCCCAAGTCAGTTGAGTTGCTAAGGAAGGAATCACTGCCTCAAGAATGGATCATCTTAAACCATCTTACAATCTCCATCTTGCCAAATATGATAATTACTGTAATCTACCTAGCAGCTCAAAAATCTTATTCAGCCATCTCACCAACACTTACATTTACATAGCGAGTATACAGGGAATCTTTCATGGGGGTAAAGGTAAAACCAGACAAACTACATGCAAACCTGAGAAGGGGTGTATTGAAACCACATCTCCCACAGACGCTTCAGAGCATCCTGCTGCCTCAGAAGGAAAAAAAAAAAAAAAAGCAGCAGTAAGTCTCTACTGCCACTGACTTCCCCTTTCTGAGGCTGCTTTGTAGCTTTCTGTAGGGATTTGCATGGATCGTAAGGGATTTTATCAGGAGTGATGAAATTTAGAAGTAGAGTATAGCAAGTCCTGATCTCAAGACTTGGGAAGCTTTACTATTGATTTTAAAGCAGTATCAGGATTTTACCCAAAGACAGTAACAACTTTGCAAGGCTTCTGCATGAATTAAACCTGTACCATTCATTTAATTTGAATCCGGTTTACAAGAATTCTTCTGGATTTTTAATTACCTAGGTTACATCACATATTTGCAAGAAAAAACAGCGCACATACACACAGATTGTACTTCCTACCACATCTAATAGAACAGTAAATTTCTATATTCTGCTTATAATTCTATTACTATTAATATATATTATTTTAATAATAACAATAACTTTAAGATATGGGTCTGTTTCAGAAAATTTGCTTGTTAAAATAACACCATACCCAAAATACATGTTCCTTGCACAGGCAGAGTTCTCTCTCCTTACCGCATTGCCAAAACCAGTAGGTCCAAGCTCCTGAACACCACCAAAGCTTACACCCACCGGGAGGCTGAGCCCACCTCCTAATTGTCTGCATCTGTGCAAACCCAGTATACCTGTATACCCAGGCTTGTGGGTATACAGGTGTCAGGAGCAGCAGGAAGTGGCAGGGATACAGCTAGGAGAATCAGCTGGCCTGAGGATTTGGCAGCGGTGGGGAATGAATGGATCTAAATGCTACGGAAAAAAAAAATTGTCATTCAATAGAGAAAAAAAATTAATTTAAATAAAGTTCAGTCAGCAAACAGATCAGAAAAAGTATGTTTATAATGTAGATTACTTGGAGTGACTGAATCCTACTTGGGATGCTGTGACCTTTTGGACCAGGATGGCAAAGAAGAGTCATTGCAGGGCATTCATTAAATCTGCAGCTAGGGCTGGGGCTGCCTCATCCTCTACGCTGCTGCCTTCCCCTCCTCGGCTGTGGCACACACCTGCGAGGGGGCAGAACCAGGTTCACCAACCTCCTCACTTTGAGAAGAATTTAATCAATACCTCCCCCATGCACTGGGACCAGAGCTCGCTCTGAAGGTTGCTGAGTGTTCTAGCCAACAGACAGCAAGGCCAACTACATAACATGATAGCGTACCTCTATTTGAGTTTGTGTTAAGAGTGGACTAAATCCTTCAGAAAACACCATTTTTGAAGTTTACAGATATTTAAAGCTATGAATTAACACCAAAATATTGAAAATGACAAAAAAAAAAAAAAATATCTGTGAAAAGAACAGTAATGTTATTTCTGTTTTATCAGCTACACATACCATGACTGTTAGTGAATATATTGCTAGGAATTATTTTAGTTATTCTTGCAAGACTTTGCTATATACTAACATTTTTAAAAACCTTCTCTATTTTTCAAGTAGAATCAACTGATTTGTTATTTACACCAGAACTGTGTATAAATTACATCCTCACACTCAGGAAAAAAAAAGCTTATAGAACTGACTGTCAGTTCTGTATAGTGTATGTCAATAATTAACTTTTTTTCTTTTATAAATTTTGGGCAATGTTTGTGGAGGATTTTGTTTCACTTTATCCAGATCTCTTTCCTTCATTTAAATTTATTTTATTCACTCAAATTCTGTGGTGAGAGCCATCTGAATGCTTTTCCACATACAGCACTTCTATATAATTCAGTCATCTGATCAGGAAAAAGCATCCAGAACACTTTTCTTAAGAAAATGAATTTCTGGTTTGTGAAGAAGTGGTAGACACTGAAACCAGCTGTGCTGGAAGCCTAGTTCATGCCTAGTTCCATTCAGTGCAATAAAATTCCCAGTTTCACAACCTCCAAGTTCACAGATACTTTTAAATAAAGAAGGAAATAGCAGCACAAATGGCTATGTGCAGAGTGCAATATTACCATGTTACTGTAATCTGAAGGATCATATGTTCTCTTTCTGAAAACGTCACAATTTTCCAGAAACTCTTCATTCATTCTGCAGACCTACTGGCTTAAAATCTTCCCCTTGATTTCACCAAACTCCAGCTTTTCCAGCTTTTGAAATACCAATATGTTAATGAAAATTTCCTAGATTAGATGAATAAAAATCAAGTAATTGTATGCCTGAATAAAAAAAAAAACAAACAAAAAAAAACCCTAACAGTAATAAACCTCATGTTTGAGATGGTTTTTGCCTCATTTGACCTTCTGTCTTCTGGTTTGGCAGGATGAGAAGTTAAAATCTGTGCCATCTTAAATAATCAACATGAAAAATGTGGCGGAGTAACAGTTAAGTCCAGCAAGACTTTATGCTGGTTGAGTCATTGATAAGATTAAAATACAAGTGGAAACGAATAGAACATAAAAATTTAACTCCATTTTAATTTTATCAGATTAAGTTTAAAAAAGGCCTAGATAAAGAAGAACAAGGACTACTAGATATATATTTTCATGTATAAACACAATTTATTACCTTAACACAAAACATTGCTATGAAAATTAAACATAAATCTTTCTCAGAGGAGTAAAATTGAACCCACTTTAACCTCCTTTGTAACATGTGCCAAATTAATTTCTATGATCTCTGATTTCACTTGAATGAAGTAATTGTTTTATGCCCCAAAGGGATGAAAATAGCTGGTTCCCTGTGTGTTTAGAAACGTGCAACATCTCTTCTCTTCAGGAGCAAACCAGTCACGGTTCCCCAGGCTGAGTCCTGGCGGACTGCAGACCCTCAGGCTCAGTATTGTCGTCTACAAAGACTTTGCCACTTCACGCTGAAGGGACCTGCTTACACAGGGCTGGGCTCTCTGTGGGACCATCTGATTGCCAGGAACCACAAAAGCATTTAAAAAGCCCCCAGGTGCAGGAACCAGAAGCTATGATTGCTCCCATCCTACACAACTACTCTAATCACAATATTAGAAAAACATTCTACACTCCTTTCCTGACCTCATAGTTTTCATTTTCCCTTGTTTGTTGGCACAGATTTAAAAGGGGAGGTGAAGACTACTCTGTCTCATCCAAGGACTAGCCTAAAACACTGCATTTTTTCTAGCTATAAACAGATAACTCCTTCTCAGTACTTGGAAAAAAAAAAAAAAAAACAGACGCAGGTGCCATGCTCAGGAGAAAGTCCCAGCCTCGGGCAGTATATGAAGAGCAGCACTTTACTTAAGCAACTTTCGAAACCCTGGGAAGGGCTGGATGTAGGAAACACGTTTGTCATTTTTCTTACTGCTAATCCTAGTCTGGTCCTTGCACAGCATGCAGCGTTTGCATCCTACTCCACAGTCCTAACTCTTCCTGTGCACTTCCTGTGCATTCTGGATATTAGAAACCTGAGTCTTGCTGCCTGTATGACTGATAGTAGTCCCTGTCTTAGGTAGTATATTTATCCAGCAACATAGACAATAAGTAATACCGCAATCTTCAGTAAGCATCAAATCTGGAAAACAATATCTCAGATCGAAAATCCCCTGGTTTAAATTCCTTGCCACAGGCAAAGTACTCTCCAATCTGTTTCTGTGACTAAAGAATGAATCCTTAAATCTGTTTAAGATAGCTTTAGCTATTTTCACATGCTCCAATGCTTCTTCAGTTTCTCCTTTGAAAATATTTTCTAGTCAGGGAGGCTGCCTGCCTGCTGTTCCCTAGGAAGGGTTCTGGTGGCCGCTTCGAAAGTTCAACCTGCTGGCTTTGAAGGGAATCCTCCTGTTTCTTGACCCACAGAAGTACCTCCAGAAGACAGAATCCTACAGAACAGCTTTGCTTGCCAACATGCAGAAGTCAGAAGTTCCTATACTCCCACCAAAACCGTGGGTTTCAGTGGAAGCACAGGGAAAGCTTATTGATGACAGGAGGATAGAAAATGCATCAAGGCGGCCCAATCACAGCTTGTTTGCAGACTCCCTATTTTCTTGATTTGCATAGCTCTTACTGGCTTTTTGCAATCCATGAAAGGAAATACCTACCAAGAAACATGACAAGAAAAGAGGCAGAAAACTTAAATCAAAAGGAGGGGAGTAAGGAGCAACAATCCAACCTGAGAAGGTTATAAGGATTCTGCAGAATAGTTTTCTTTCTCTAGAAAATAAACATATTTCGTTCTTAAATACACAGTATGCGCATGGTGCAGCTGATGACTCACTCAGCTCAACTTCAAATGTTATAATCTAATACTGCCTGAAAGTATCTATAGTGAAGCTATGGTGTTTAATAGACAACTAACAGACAGGTTAAATCCGTGTCTTTGTTACTTGTGTACTGCATAGCAACTAATATTTATTTATTAGGTACTTAATGTGGTTTACCACCCTTACTTGAGGCTATGTGGTCAATAAGCAAAATTCCTGCAACAGAAGTATTATTCCCACAGGCATGCTGTAGAACTCAGAGTGGCTTCATATCAGACAGATGGTGTGAAATAAAGGTGGGATTAAATTACAGTTCTTTGGGAATTCCATCTCCCAAAAGAGCTGAATGTATTTTTTCCAGTGGTCTCAGACACAGATCAGTATGTTGGGCTTCTATAAGTGCTGCAAAAATATAAAAGGGAAAAATGATACAGCTTAAGAGTCTATTATTTCCAAATAAACCTAGCCTCAGTGAAGAGCTCAAAGTCATCCTGTACTTATTTAAAAGAGAAAGATACGCAGTGGCATGCTACAGCCAAAGACTGCTTATGGAACTGCACAGAAGCTTTGCAGGTGAATAGGATGGTTGCCATTCCACTTCTGGTAGTTAAGGATGCTTTTCTGGTAGTTAAGGATGCTTAACAACTTCCTGTAGTGAGTCTGTTGCTCCTCTCGCTGCTGCCAACCAGACTGAGGAGAAGCAGGAATCACTGCAGATACCCAGGTCTTGGAAATGTGAAATTCTACCTTGGAATAAAAGAAAAACAATTCTGAAGCCTGCAATAATTTTAAAGAGACAGGCCAGGTCTGATTACAAGAGGCCAAATGATAATCAGTTAATACTCCTGACTGAGCTGGCACCAAGAGGAAAGGGCATCTGGACATTCTGGAATGGGCTGTGTGGTCTGCTGTACCTTC
Source organism: Tetrax tetrax (assembly GCA_009806455.1). Taxonomy (NCBI): domain Eukaryota; kingdom Metazoa; phylum Chordata; class Aves; order Otidiformes; family Otididae; genus Tetrax; species Tetrax tetrax. Next base: position 333,618 of record WHYT01017716.1, on the reverse strand, counting down.
CAGTGTTATGTTCAAAGGCTTGGGGTTTTTCACCAAAGTGGAAGAGGACTCCATGTTGGCTTCAAGGTGGATGTTTAGGAAACACCAACAACTTATTTCTTTTCATAGACTGTAGAAGCTTGTGCTATTTTGCCCTTCATGGCAGAAGCACAATAGGCATGTTCCAGGCTACTGCTGGCATGGGATGACTTGGGAAGGATTCAGACTCATACAAGCAGTTAGGTTTGGGTTCTGTTCAGTGTAGATAAAGTCTGTTCTTTTACTGCTCAAAACTTCTAGTAAAATGAAGGTTGTAGAGCAACGCCAGCCTCTACAGGCAGCAAGGTCCTAGTGAATAATGTATTTCCATTGCCTGGTAGGTATTCTACACATCTCTGGCCTCTAAAGTTCAGAAGAGACCCAAAAATGTTTGCACTCTGTCACTGTAGACTGTTTGGTGGAAGTTTCGGTCCTTTCTTCTAGTCACACGTCAACAGAAAAATTGCTTAAATATATGTCAATTCACTAATACAAAATTATTGCCCCAGTAAAGAAACCAAAATTTTAACACTGGGAATTTAAAAAAAAAAAAAAAAAGAAAAAGAAAAGAATAAAAAAGATGTAAACATGTGAATACTTTAAGGTCTTATTTCAAAACTCTAACAGTGAGTTAACTCTTTAACTGTCAGTAAAACAGGCAAGACAATTCTTGTGAGTGTAAGCTGCTTGCAGAGCCAGTATCTCCTAAACTGAATAACATTATAGAAACTGGTATTTTATTATAATCCATTAAAGTTTAATTTTATATATAAAGTAGTATATTAGCCAAATATTTCTTTATTGCTAACTGCCTTGTTTAATATCTTTTAGCAGTAGAAGTTATCTATCAACAGATTTAACTGCAGCTAAAGAATCAAAAACAATGCTGAGAAAATGCACGTACTGATTGATTTTAAAATCACCTATTTTTATGACAGGAAAACCATCCACATAAAGTTTTAAAAAACTCAAATAATGAGCTAGCTTAGCACACAAAGGAACTTGATTTAACATGTGCATGCCCCTGCAGCCCTGATATATTTCAGCGTCATGACTGACACTGTTGTATCAAGACAAATTATAGATTATTCTGTAACACACATGCACACACAAACACAGACAAAATATACATCTCATTTACTCTGCCCTTACCATCTTCTACTTTCTTGAAAATGTCCTGAGAAGCAGGATAATAGCTGCTTTCTTTGGCTTTTAAGATCTTAGTAATTTTCTGAACAACAGGACTCTGAAGCTAGAATTTAGCAAAGGAGAAATAAAGCAATTAAATATCATAGTTGCCTGTCAAAAGAGTAGGAAGAGCAGAAGGTAGAACTCAAGCAACTTACAATTGTATTCAGAGAATTAATGAATATGTCTCAAGTCTATGAGCAGATAAGGGCTGATCCATGCCAGCTGAAACCCACAGACAGGCCTCAAAAGCTTTCAGTGGGGAATGAACCCTGACACTGCAACATCGCTAGTAACAAGCATGGAAGAAACAGAGGATTAAACACAGCTCCCAACAATGTTTCATATTTGGAAAGTAAACAACCTTGCATATTATTTTTCAATTAAAACGAGCTGTTTCACTTGTAAGCAGCTATGATTATTATCATTAAACAATAGTAACAGTTTCATAGTCAGATTTCACAATAATTTCCCAGGTTTGTTCTCAACCTCATTTTCTCCAGAGTTTGTGAAATATCATGAGAAGAAATTTAGAAAAGATAAACAAGAACAACAGAATTCCTTGCAGCTATAGAGCCATTCATCACTAACTTTCACTATCCTCTAACGTTTAACTGTTTTTCTTCAGCAATTCATGCAAACTGATTACTTTGGGAAACCACTATGAGCTACTTGCATAAATAAAACACTAACAAAAAAAATCAGTTTGGTATGCCATTTTTCAGAGTGCATGGGGAAAGGCAAACCAAAAGAAAGTTCTCCTTGATGTTTACAAAAATACCCAAAATCACTTACTTGCTTACTTAAAAATAAAAGATTGTCTTTTTCTTTCTTTCCCGAAGTTCAGCTCAGTTTGGGGGCCTGGATGAAGGCCATGCAGAAGTAGTTCAGCAGAATCCCTATTCACAGTGTCAGGAATCTAATAACCATTGATTCGACAGCATGTAGTACTGCCCTGGAATTAGGATCTTGTCTGCAAAATATGAAGAAAGGCCCTCAGTTGCAAAGCAAGTACTGTACTGTGATAGTACAGAGCTCTTCTCCCCCCACTTCCCTTTACATTTAAAGACGAACAACATCCAAATTCGGAATTTAGTTCTGGTAAAAAGAAAATCACCAGGAAAAAAAAACCTTGAAGACAGAGATAAAAAACCTGTTTATGAAAACACAGATCACACTTCCAGATGTATTTACTAATCAAAACCATGGCCAAACACTTTCTCAGAAATTATTGGCAGTAGATCCCTTGAACGGTTCCTTGCAATTATTCCAGATGTGAAAAATCTGCATTTTACTGTTGGATTTTCTAGTAAGTTAGTTACATGGTAATTTGGTGTTTAAATGAATGCTTACAGATAACATAAATATTAAATACATTTTATTTAATATATTTTTATTACACTTTGCCAGTGTTTACAAAAAGAGGAACTAATAATATGCAGCAAAGCATTTTAATAAAATATTAATGGAACATTAAAGTTTATATTCTCCCTTTCACACTCTATTTTTCCCCCTTCAGTGCTTTCATTTAAGCTAATTAATCTCTTTGAACTCAGTTTTAGCTCCATACCTACTTACACTACTCTGCCTGGCAGACCTGCCTTGCTGCCATGACAGACAGAAAGGAGCTGATTCTGACCAGGGCCTTCAAATCCATCTATTAGGGACAGGATTACAAATCTTTATTTATCCAACAACTGTTTATTAATCACCTCTGTACACAGTCACTCCTAAACTGAAATCAAGCCTTTGGTTTACTCAAACTTTGAGTTCTCTGGGATGTGACTCATGTTATTGCTGTTTCTATAGGTTACAGACACACACCACAATGATTAGTGCCATGCTCCTTCTTGATGCCATCCTTTGAGATTAGTGCCACCCTCATTGAAAATAACAAGATGCCGTTCACGGTAAGAGTTCAGTTTACATTAGAGACTCAAGGCAATAGAAAAATGAAATCTATTGGAAACACATTGAAAAAGTAATTCAACACAATAAACTTACAAAGTAAGTAAGCATAGCTTGATGTCATTCCAAATTCTGGTGACTCTGCAGACAGCTTAAGTCTTGCCTTTGAAATTAATAAAGCCAAAATGTAAATTCATGTTTTCATATGACAGAGCAATTACAGTATGTAAAATGTATGAATTGCATAGAAGATACTTTAAAACACCTTTTAATGCTTAGAAAAATAAAGCAGTAAAAATATTATGTTTGGAACACTATTTAATTATATTCTTGCTAATGCAATTTACTACCACTTTACATCTAAGACTGAAAACCATAAGGTGCTTATTTTTTTAACCTTTTCTTTTTTCTTCCTCCTGTGTTGCATAGGTCACACAATAATATTTCCTTACTTACTTTTGGCATATATTTGATGCAAGTCAGTCTTCACTGTAAGTGTGGGAATGGGAAGATGAGTCCTTCCTGACATCAGTCCTTTCACAACTTGTGCTTTATTTTTCATTATTTCCACATGATGCTCCATATCTTGGGAAACACAATCTAGCCAGGATGTATGGTATTCCTTATTGCTTAAAATACCTAATACCTGGAGGCAAAGTGGGAGAAGTCACACTACAAATCAGTAATAACAGACAGTTGGCTATTGGTGACATACTGCAAACAGCTTCTTTGAATATGATAAGAAGAAGCTAGCCCAAGCCACACTTCTCAAACTCATGACTATTTGAATCAAAATCAGCTTTATATCTTCTTTTTCTGTCAACATAAATATGTACTTGAATCTCAGACAAATTGTACTGTAGATGGAAATAACGTTTTGGGACAGTATTACTTCTCAGTCAGCTGAAAATGAATGCTGAGCAGCTTCAGAAACTCAAAAGAGGTTTACACCACGTTTATCTCTCCCCTCTTTCCCTGAGAAAATAGAACTATGCCTGCTCTCTTCTCCCCCTACTAGCAATCTGTTTCCATATTCCCTATACCTAGTATTTTCCTAACAGGAGAAACAAATCCTGTTAGTAGCACAAACCCTGCCTTCCATGGTTTAATAGCCACTAATACATACCACTTAAAGCCAGCTTACTTGCAGTCTATAAGCTCAGTTTTAAGATTATTTCCTAGAAATAGGCACCTGTGATATACTTCGGAAATATATTTCTTTTTCTGAGATGGGAATACTTAACGCTGATTATGAATCTGGTTCTAGCTCACGCATTTATTTTAAGCCCTTCATCTTCTTTCACTACATAAACATTACATAACTTCTCTCCGTATTTTTTCTTAAACCATGTCTCTGTCAGTACAGGGTTCTGCTCAGGACAGCACGTAGGAACTTGAAGTATGTTACTATTTGTCATGACACTTAAAATTAAGCACGTGCTCAAATGAAAGTAATTTGCTGAATCAGATCCAAGCCATAGACGGATCAATTGAAACTTTACCCCAGTACCCCAAGTGAACTTCTTGAAGAAATGTCTTTATCAGCATATGGACTTCAGTCACTTCAGGTGCTCATAAGGCTCAAAGCATTTTATTGCCAAACACCAAAATTGAGAAGTAACCTTTGAGTTACAGAATTCTGGGAGATGGATCTTTGCTATGAACTCAGTTTTAGGGCCCAGTGCAGCTAAAGATGTGCTGCTACACTCACACCGCGTCTCATTTGCTCCTCTCTATGCTGGAGCAATTTACAAACAAGAAGCTGAAAAATAACAGAAAGGGAAGTAATAAAAAAAGTAGTGATGCAAGCCTGCTCTTACACAAGTAGTTACAAACTTGAGGTTCACTTTTAGGGTACCGTTTTGCTTGTTCTGACAGTGAAGACACCAACAGCACATGAGCAGCCTCAGCATACCTGTTGCTTTGCAATTATTACTCAACCGCAATGTGTAAGGAAGTGGGCAAAAATACGAGCTAGAGAAGCTACGATGAGCAGCACAGTGCTTCTGTTTATCTATTTTAACCATCACTTCTCTCCTGAGACCTAATTTATAGAGTGACAAATGGTTTCTTCAGCAGTTTGAAGCTCACACTCCATCCAAGCTTGCACCTGAGCATCGCCAGCTGCTCCAGAGCAGCAGAGCCCTGCTCCCACGGCAGCCTGTCCTCCCGTCATCAAAGCCTTCCTGAGATCTCTCATTCGGGCCAGTTCCCATCTCATCCATGAAGAGGGCATGCCTTACACTGCTTGTATGCTCCCTAGAGACTCGTAAGGCTGCCATTCATTTAATGAGTTCATTTATAGCTTTGTGAAGGAAGTTATGCTCCCTTAACATCATAAAGCCCTTAACTTCATTAACTTCATAAATCTGGTAGGGTTCGGGTTTGCTCCAGTATGGAAAAGAGGAGGAAAAAAAAAATGACATTCTGGGAGTTTATTTTTCTGCTGTTGAACACTGAAGTAAGGCTATAATATGTTACTGGAGTTCAGAGACTAGATTTAAACATCACAAATACAAATGAAATCCCTTGTGTATACACTGAGCATGCACTAAATTCATGTCAAAATCTCTAAACTTTTCTTTCTCATTTAGTCTCTCTGCAAAAGGTTTTAAAATATTTGAACTTTAAAATAAAATTTTAAAGCACTTTTTGGTGAAGACTTTTTTATAGCACAGATGAGCAACACATGGACACTGGAAGTTATGAGATATTTAAGTTAAAAACTTTAGCAAGTGCTACTGCTGGAAAATTTTGGCTTCTCTGCAGAATACGCTAATTAAGTAAACAGCCACAATAGTGCTACAGATACCATTTGTGACAACCAAACCTTAGATGTTTATTTCCATAACACCAAACCAGAGCAGCAATAATCGCATTCTCATTTTAATCAGAAAGACCTAAGCCAGCTGAATGCCTATAACAGATTTCACAAAAATCAGCTTCCTTAATAAACACAAATTCAGCGACGAACTGTGAGCTCAGTTGTCAACTTCCTCTTCTCTTTTCTTTATGCCAGTTGCAATTTGCTCTCAGTCTTTGTCTCTCCCTTACTAATCTTTTTAAAAAAAACCTGCCCAACAGTGGATTTCACATGTATTCAGGTTGCTGTGCTTGAAATCCTTCTCCTTTGAAGCTGCTGGGAGTTTTGTCATGGGCTTCAATCAGGAGGAGATTTCCTTCTTGGCAGGAGAGCTGTGGTTCTGTCCCTGCCCCTATTCATAACCACTGCCTCTCAAGATCAAACCGCTGAGATAATGACCAGCCTGAAATCTGAATGCTGCTAACAAAGTATGGAAAGACAGGAAGATGAAAACTATTCTTTTTGTGAAGGCCATCAGTATTTATACACGGTCTCTGTAATACCATGGCATAAATGGCACACAGTTATTCCCTTCTTGAAACATCAATTTTTCTTAGAAACGCAGAGGTAAGTATTAAAACTGCTCTGTAAAACCTGTTTGGCTCTCCTGGTCTTAAATTTGTGTTTCCTGAAGCCCAACTACAGACATGAACCACTATATTGGTCTCTTCCTCAATCCAAAATTTTATCTTGGATCTGTGATTACAAAAATTTACTCAGAACTAGAGTATTTCCATCTGAAAAATATGTTATTTGATGAGCCAACACTGCTCAAAAATTTTTGGAAAGAGTCCCAGATCATCACAGTCAGGACCGCAGGCATGACTCAGGAGCTGGAAAGCACAGTACATCACTTTTACATCCATGATGTTGTCTTTTTGTACCAAGTGTAGCATCACCATCAGCTTAAAGCACAGCTTCAAATGTAATTTTAAGGGAATTTTTATTGCAAAGGTAGGAGTCTGATCTGGATTACAGTCTCCTTGTACTTTTTCTTCAGGATATTGAGTGTAGACTCATTTACACTTCAAAATGAAATATTTCATGTTATTTCCAGAACTTTTACAAGACAAAAAAAAACACCCAGACATCTTGTATCCAGCTCTAATTCTGAATGTCTATTACATAGTGTTGTTAATAAAGCAGAAAGTTTCTATGCAACTTTAAGACATGTACACTAAAATAAATTGCATAGATATGAATTTAATTACTTATGCCTTATTATTTAAGAATCTCATATAAGCACTTTTTAAAAAAAATCACTTAATCCTAATACATCTTATAAAACAAGTTTTGAAACCCTGTGTATGAATCTCTTATGATTTACATTTCAGAAGCAGCACAATTTTGGGAAAAATGGTAGAAGACAAAATACTACTTCTGTTTCTTACTACCTTTTTATAAGCTTTCCTCCTTTATGGGCTGTAAAAGCCTTTAATCATGTGACCTAATAAATTGGTTTTACATCATATAGTCAGCAGAGAGACAATTTGAGATGATGACTCCCTGCATGCTTAACTGCCAGCATATTAGCTTCACCATGTCATGGCTCCCGAAGGAGAGGCACTTCATCATCACAGCCCACGAGGGAGGTGACTCATCCCTCATCCTTCACAAGGGCACATACTGGACAAGAAGTACACCACCTATCACTGCATCGAGGATGGCTCTAGAGAGCTGAGCACAGGCAAGGAGATATATTTCATGCTGTAAACAATTTGGACGGCAGCAGTTATATCCATTATACAAAAAGAAAACAAGAGTGACACACTACACAGAACTAAGCCTCCAGCAACAAGCCATCTCTGATGAGTCTATAGAGAGTGGAGTAGGTACTTCTAATAAAAAGGCACTTTTTTCCTTTCATAAGAGTTATTTTTCATCAGGTGTCTCTGGTGCAGTTAAAATCTCATCCTTGTTTTTGCTGCTTTATTACAAGTATTTGGCTACAAATACCTCTTCTGTGAAAGCTACCGGATGCTCAAGTGGTGTTTGAGACAGCTCCCCAAACTGAAGGTCCTTTCTGGTTTTCTCCATTCCAAGGCATCCTGTGGTTTTCCTCACAGCACTGACAACTTTCTGCATCACCTCACGTGGCACCTGAAACAAGAAAGATGCAGGTTATTGGTTTGACAATGTCACTGTTGCACTACTGTTTAGCCAGACTAAAGAAGATGAGGAGAGCCTCAGCTACTCATCAGAGCTCTCCAGGAACTGATGCATCACGGAAGTCAAAATCTCAGCATGTTTCATTGGGACTGAGTGGAGAAAGCAAGGTACATAAACAGGAAAGTTGCAAATTCAAAGAATGTTTTCCAGAACACCTATACTACATAAGCATCCTAGTCTCCCTCCCAAACGTGCTTTTCAACCTTCCCTGTGGATGTGCATTGACCTTTTCCAAGCCTTTGGGCTTGGAAATATGACTATGCAAATCACTTTTTAAAAGCTATCCCTGGATACTCCACACCACCTTTCATCGGTACCATATTTCAATATACATAATTGGATTTAGTCATCTATACTCTGTTCTGCCAAAAAACTGTATCTTCTCATCTTCCAGAGCGTCTGATTTGTAGCTAACAGATACAGAATGAGGGTCACACTTCCAGATATCAGCCAGGTTGCATTTTAGGACAGAAGATGAGACTGCCACAGACCTAACTCTGTGCTACTCTATATACATGACTCCTTCTGAAGTTGGTGGGAACCAAAATAATATTTCCAACAGCATAATCTCACCATAAGTTATGTATTCATGTCCAAAAGCAAACTAACTCTTCAAGGTCATGTTTGCCAGACCTCTGTATTTCACGACTTGGCAGCTGTGCAAGTTACTGTGAATTTCACTGCTTGCTAGGAAATAAAGAATCTGAATTTTCATTGAACCCACATACTTTTAACCTACCTGAAAAAGTTAAAAGCCATAAGCAAGTACGGGCTGAACTGGGTGCAGCATGGGACCATGTGGACAAGAGATCAGTTCACCCCATCGCACCAACAAGCACAAAGAGCATTAAGTGACCCTTATGCTTAGGCTGTGGCCCACTGAATGCCATCAGAGAGCTACGATGGACTGAGGCAGCTCCTCAGCAGAGGAATAACCTCCTCGAAGAAGGGCAGCATGCTTCTGGCATAGATCAGCAGCTGGAGGTAAGAAACAGCAAGAGTCCCGGCCACAGCACAAGCATAACTTCATCGGTAGAAAAAGAAGGGGGAGAAAGGGAGCTGTGCTACACACAACTAAAGTTCTCACAGATTTTCCAGTCAGCCACTACATTCATGAAAACAACTCATTTGCCACAAAGCGTTTGAAACAAGACCAAGCTTTACGCAGTTCTCTTATTTCTAATTCTCAATACAGATGCCAAAGAGCCAGTAGAGCAGAGGAGAAATCAATGACATTTATCGAAGTAAATGGCACAGAAGATCTTAAAAACCACAGACAGTCAAGGGAGGAGGAAGGAGAGGATGGGAGGAAGATTGCCACTGTAAAGCATCAGCATTTCTACCCCTCGGTTTGTATGACAAAGTTAAACTATTCTTAAAACATATTCAGCTTATTTGAGAAGAAATACAAGTGCAGTCTCACAGCAATGCAAAGAAGAGTTACACGAACAGTGTATTTTTGAGCCTGCTGGTCAAGCAAGAATTTGGAATCAGCTTGAGGTTTTGTCCAACCTCCATCCCCCCCTCCAAAAAGAAGAGAAAAAGAACAACAACTTTTTGTTTGTTTGTTTGTTTCGGGCTGAAACTGAATTTCATTGAGAGACGGCATTCTCACCATCTTCGCTGCTGGTCGCTACGCTCTGCAGACTTTCACAATAACACAACCCTCGGGGAAAAAAAAAAAAAAAAAAAAAAAAA
>WHYT01017716.1:291154-323754 GCA_009806455.1 Tetrax tetrax | reverse complement strand
AGCTGCTGATTTCTCCCACTAATCACACCGCGTGCGGGAACAACAAAAACCTTCTGAATTCCCCGGGAGAAGCCCACCGTCATCCCCGAGGGGCTGGCAGGAGGGCGAGGCCCCCGGCCCGCCTGGCGTAGCCACGATGAGAGAACCGGTCACCTCCTCGCTGCCTCTGCCGCGGCGATTTATCCCCCCTCGGCGCGCACGCCGCTCTCCGCCCCGTACTCACCGCGCTCCCGTCTCCCCGGGGATGGCGGCTCGCTGCTCCCGTCCCCCCCGCCCGCTGTCACCACCTGCGTCGCCGAAGGCGGGCGCGGAGCTCGGGGGCGGCCCCACCGCCCCCACTCCCGGCCCTGCCCGGCCCGCCCGCCGCCTGCGGCAGCCCCAGGGGCGGGCGAGGAGGAGGGCACCGGCAGCGCGGGCGGGTTTGGAGGAATTTGTGATCGTTCACTGCATCGGATCCTTACGGAGCAAAACCTACACATCATCCACCCCCTCTCGCCGCCGCCTCCGCGAATGCGTGAAATACGGGTCCCCATCTCGGCATCCTCTCTCGCAAACGTTCACAAAACTGCCATACGTTAACTGTTTGCTGTCTACCCACACTTACTCCCCAGCATGCCCTGGGGATGCCAGGACAGCCCATCAGGTGGAAGCTGTTAGAAATAAAAGAGACCACAAAAGTCTGGCTCCCACTGGAAGCCCAGCGCTTCGTCCCCTGGGACACGTCCTGCTGGGCCTTGCTCCCACACACAGGCTTGCAAGGAAGCATCAGAGTTATTACAATTTTATTTGGCCAGTTCTTACCTATGAATGAACTTACTTAAGGTCATGTGAAAATAACTGTCTGTTACACAGCCCTGTGAGGACAGCTGCTTTCTGAAGTTACACACGTTGCTTAGTAAATATTTCCCATTGCGATTTAAAACTGATTCTTAGTTTGCTTTTTGCAGAAGGAAGACGAAAGAGGTCACAAGTGTTTGCCTTCCCAACTTCACAGCTGCTAGAGCTGGCTAATTGTATCTGATTAAGCACAAACAAAATGCAGATATTTGCGGAATACATGTTTTCGACCCAGTGAAAGCAAAACATCAGTAGAAGTTTGAGAAAAACGCCAATTACATCAGCTGCAAAGAAAGCCAGTTTTATTGGCATGTGACAGTGATTTCTCTCTGAGATTTCTTCAGTTTGGCACTTAGAGCTTGCTCATTCCTTTGTCTCTTAACAGTGGTCAGCCAACCTGCTTGTCAGCCAAACTGTAGAGCACCGTTGTAGATGGCTACTCATTTCAGAAAAAAAAGTTGTTTTCCCCACATGACTAATGCAAAAACACTCTTATAAAATGTGTGTGTGCTCCTGGCATGGGCATCTAGAAGACTTCTGTGATCATAGAGATCTCTGGGAAAAAAAAAAAAACAACAACTAACAGATTGCATCTAGAAAAAACAAAATGTTGACTATAAGTTGAGCTCTACTACCAACGTACTCTAGAAACTAGTACCTGTAGGTGGGCAAAGCTCTGACAGCCATGCTCTGCCACATGTAAAGCTCTCCTGAAAGTTGAACGCAAATAGCAAGGTAGCGCCTAGCAATAGCAATCCACCGCATGCCAGGCTGCTGCCCAACAGACCTTCAGAGCTGGCTTGCCTTCTTGCTTTGTGCAAGAAACCACAGTGCTCCTTGATGAATTTTTCTCCCATTCTTCTGCAGCACTAGGGATGTTACATTTCTTCCCCTAGTTTCTTTTTCTGCAAGCAACTTTGTCCTCATATTCTTAGAGAAGGGGATTTTCCCTCCCCCCACAGGGGGAATTAGGCTCTCTTGCCAGTGCCATCCATTTGCTTTTCATGCTTCGTTTGGTCAACATTTAGCCAACATTTGGTCAACATGAAACTTTCCACCTCTCTCAAGGAAACAGCAAGAGAACTGTGTTCTTTCAACTTTTCTTGCTCTTTGGAGCCATTGATCTGTGCAATATAGCTCCTCACTGCCAGGCTTGATCTACTTCTCTTTCCTGGGATCACAGAGAGACAGAGAAAATAGCTGTCCTGGTAGAAGTGCGGGGGCTTTTCCGGGCTTCCCCACAGACAACCAAACCTGCCTCTTGGGTCACACCCAGAGCAGCCTACAAACTTAAGTGGGCACTGGTCAAAGTCTTGTGTTTCTATCTACCCGTCTGTTGAAGGCAAGTATTGTCCCCATGTCCTTGCAGGGAAACCAAGTGCCAGATTCTTCAAAGAAAATAAAATAATTCTACCATTAAATGAGGGATAAAAATCCTAAAGATTGACCTTAAGTGTCTTACTGACTTCTTCTGTAACCTTGGACTGACTGAAATTGTCCTCAAGTTTTATTTGCTTTATCTGTTGCTGATAATCCTTTCGTTTCTTTAAATCTTGTCTCTGAACTACTCATCTCTCAAGTAGTTCAGCAAAGCAGAAGGTCTTCTAAAACTGCAATTTAGCAAGAGTTTGGTTGAAAGGTTCAACATAATTTTTTTTAGTTAGCTGTTGCAGCTGTAGCATGATGAATAGACATGATCAACAAGGTATGAAGAGTGGATATTTGAATCTCTCTGTTGACCAGTCAAGACAATTAATAGATGATTAACAGACAAACCGAATAGTAACTTGAAATAATAACCTTAAATCTTGAAGGACATTAGGTGAAAGCTGACTAGATGTACATTAAATAGATCCCTAAGATCTCAATCAAGTAGCTGAATAGAAGCTTTTGTTCTCTGAAATAAAAAGGGTTGGCACCTTCAAAAAGTCATTTTCTGATCCTTGTTACAATGTCCTATTTGTAGAACTTTTGTGGGAATCTTTGGCTAGCTAGTCTAGCTGAGGAATTACATGGGACATTTTGTGAAGTCATTTAAACGAAGGGATTTTTACAGATTGTTGTGATACATGCAATTTCATTTTTTCAATAAAACAAAAAGATAACCTCGCAAAATTTCTTCTCTGAACTTGGGACATATTTGAAATCTGTTATCATTTTCCCCAATAAATTTAACTTTTGACTTTCCTTGACATATCATTGCTATTGAACTGGCAGGGGTTGGTTGCAATAAATATTTGTCTCAGCCAACTTTTTTCATTGCATGTGTTCCTGTGTATTTGCTAGACACTTTCTCAAGACCAAGGAGAATGATTTTTTTTTTTTTTTTTTTTTCCTGCAGGCCACATGCAGAACTTGGAAGAATGGAAGAGATCAGATAGAGACAGGATTAAGTTTAGTAGTTTTGCAGGTAACACTTCTTTACATATTACTTTGTTTCGTATTCCGTTGCTTTCCAGCTCTCTACTCTTCACGTGCGCACTACTGGGTGATCAGTTGGCTACTGCCAATTAAGTAGATAACAATCTAATACAGACCAGAGTTCTTACAAGATTAAGAAATTTTATTCTAACAGTGTGGTAACAGACTACTATGCTAAAACAAACAGAAGATAGAGGCCTTGAACAGTCATAACTAAAGGAAGAACAAAGGTGCAATCACTCATTATTGCTGGCTAAATAGCAATAATAAATAGCAGAGTGGTTTCTAGCTGATCCGCAATGGCAAACGAGTTTTGAAAGCATAGAGTGTAAAAAGAAAAGGCTACCCAAAGGTTTCAAAGTTAGTTTCAGAAGAAGCTTCATGCATTTAGTTCAACAGAAATTAAGTTTATAAATGTTAATGTAGAAGTGTAGATTGTGTTTAATATCAAAGCTACATTGACCATAATACATCTGAATTACATCTTTTCAATTTTTTCAAAGTTGCTGTTGGAAGACAGTGAAATCAGTTCTGCCCATATTTAAGAGCAGGAGCTTAAAAGTATTGCTATTTCATGTCTTAAGCTCTTACCATTTAAACCAAAGTATTTTTACTCCAGCAAGCTTACCAACTTGATTTCTGTGTAGTTTCATGCTGCTATAAAAGCGGAGGGGGAAAAAGCTGAGGGAAATTTTATTTTTTTCTGTGTAAGTAGAAAAATCTTTCTGTTTTATGACAGCCTGTAAAAATTGATTGCCTGTCTTAATGTAAACAGATGGTAACAGATCCAGGATGACTGACATTTACTATGTCCATTCACAGTTCCCAGAGGACTCTGCTTTTAATGTAATCCACTGTGCCTGCAAATCCAGCAGTTTAGAAAAATAAACACTAACAGGGATTTCCACTTTCAAAGAACTTTTAGTAGTGAGTCTACTGAGTGCTCAGTGACTCCTGCTGCTCATCAAGACAGAAAGAAGCTGCCCACACTGTTGGCATGACCAGTGTTGTTTCAAAAGCAAAAAGTATAAAAAAATGTCTATTTGCAAAAGGATAAACATACTTATTCTCCATCTCTTTCTAGCTCAAAATGGGAACTACTTCTTTTCCTACTCCTGTTATAATTTCAGATTCCATTCAGATTTGTTCCTGTTCTTTAGTCTCTTGTTTTGTAATATGCTCTTTTATATCACCCTTTTTTTTTCCTGCTAATTAGATATTTTATTATCCCTCTCAACCCTCTTTCAAATAATTATTGCCTCCTTCAATTATTTTGACTTCTTTTCCCTTTACCAGCAGCATATTTTAATGACAGCTGTCAATAAAATTCTAAGACTTTAGGGAGAAAGGGTACACCAACCAGAATCCTGTTTATGCTGTAGCAACCTTTTTTCCTTTAAATAAACTCTTCTTCCACCTCTAGTTATGCAAGTTTCCTGTTTGGAATTGACAAAAGAAGGTGATGAAAACCTGGCATGCCTAAGTAAAAATTATAACAGGATAAAAGTAAAACATGTGTCTAGAAAACATTAATTCACTTGGTTTGACTTTCAGTTTACTGGCTTTGTTCCACCTACCTGTGTAATTTTATGTATTAGTTCCTTAGATTCTTAAAACTGTAAGCAGAGGATGTGTATGCGTAAGAGTGAAGTAGAACTGACTGAAAGGAGTTAGGAACAGAACAGTGTTTTATATACTTGCTGACAGACAAACTAAAAAATCTTTCAAGTAGCTCCTGAAAGACACATATGCATCACTGGGCAGACACATCTTACCTATCATCAGTAGTTTAAGTTAGTAAATTGAGCTATGAATGTAAATCAATACCTTATTAATTCAATTACATTTTAAATAAATCTGAATGTAAATCAATACCTCATTAATTCAATTACATTTTAAATAAATCTGAATGTGTCTAGGTCTGCGGAGAGCATGCTTCTCTTAATGTTTGTTTTCAGTTGTTCAAAAATCTTCCAAAACTTTGATGAACATGTCAACACCAAAAGGTCAACCAGATTGGGTTCTTCCTAGAATTTGTCCAAAGACATTCCTTTAAAATATATACAAGTGACACAAAACTATTCATTGAACTTAAAACAGCTTAAAAATTAACAATTAACAGAATTTCAGACCAGCAGTACAAACATTTATTGAGAAACACCCCCTCCCCTGAAAATTTATACTCCATTTTAAACTCTACCCTGGACTACGCTTCCATAATATGTGGGGATGGAACAGAGACCTCATTCAACTCAAAAACTTTCCAAAAGAATTTTCCAACATAAATTTTTTGAGATAGAGTACTTCTTTTGTCCAGTCTATGTGTTTCTGCAGTGGTTTTGGGAAGAAGCAGGAGATCATTAAGATAAAAAGCTGTAGCACTTGACAATGCAGTAAGAGAGGCCTCAATGG
The DNA here is from genome assembly GCA_009806455.1 of Tetrax tetrax. NCBI lineage: Eukaryota > Metazoa > Chordata > Aves > Otidiformes > Otididae > Tetrax > Tetrax tetrax. The sequence goes on along the minus strand of WHYT01017716.1, from coordinate 318,084 downwards.
AAACCTAGGCTAGGATACAACATTGGGGACAGATGCAAGGGAGAAAGTGAAAAACTCTAGAAATGCTATAAAATGTATTGCTGGTAAAGAAACCTTTCAATATTTATGGTCTCCAATACCCTTCATTTTAGAACAGGTAAGGTTTCTTCCTACGGAAAACTCTATAGGTTGACATAATTTTTGTAGGGATTTTTTTTCCAATGAAAAAGTTTTGCTAAAAAAACATATTACAAGAAATTACTAAATGGTTCAAGGCTAGGTATTTTCCATATATACAATTAGAAATGATAGAGAAAGCTTGAAATCTACATGTTATGAATCTTACATTGCACACTGCTGCTCATACAAGTCAGAGAAACACCCATGTTCTTTCATCTGGCAATTTAGAAGTATGCAATTTTTGATCCTTCCTAAAAAAAAACACGCAACAAACTAAAATAAAACCAGACTGAAAAACACCACAGCAATGCTAGCAGAATGATTTGAAGAAACATTTCACTTGAACAATTCCTAAATATCAGAGCCTATTAAAAATCCTTTGCAAGCTGCAAATCTTTTATCCCAATATGTTTCTGGAGAAGAGACAAGACAGTTCAATGCAAAATGAGGGAACTTTCAATGTTTCTATTAACGGTAAACGACTTGCATTATGGAATGGGCTCATTGAGCCAAATCCCCATTCACGGTGATTTATTGTCTAGCTTAGTTGAAGAAAGTGCCTTTAGCAACGTTCACATCACTTGATTACACAGCCAATCCAGCTGCTGGTAATAATGTCTAGCCATTTCTAGAGTGAAGTAGTTCTGCTAGAAAAGGTATCTTGCCATCCTCTCCCCATAAAAGTTATTCTAGCCAGGACAGCGTATGCTAGCTGTTGGTCCCCACAGTGTTTCCATGTGCACTAACAAGTCTCAGGATACCGGGAAATGATGCAAGTACCTTCAAGGAAAGGAAAAGGAATGGGAAGCAGGGACATAGAAAGCATAAGGAAGTAAAGGTGACAGTAAGAAGTTCCGTGAGTTAAATATGAATTTTACATACAGAAAACAACACTCTAGTACTTGTTACCTAGCTGGACATAAAATTAAGTTAATGGAATAAATATAAAATGTAATTAAATTAATAGCAAAGATACTGAATATGAAGTTGTAGAAAAATGACTCAATTTGGTATTATATTCTATGTGTCACAGAGTAGAATGGCCCAATTTAAAGGACTTATGTTAAATTTGGTTACATTTTCTGGTTTTGTATCACAACAGTAGCTGTATAAGTGGAGAACTATTCTTTTATCAATAATCTAGAAACTGCTTCAAAACTCCACATATCTTGTAAATCACAATAAAAATGCCAGTGCCACAATACTAAAGAATTGTCAATAAAGGCATATTAGCTGGTCAGATGCAGTTACGTTGAATTATGACATAGTTTGAGTTCAGTTAAGAAGTTTGTCTGACATTAGAATCATTGCATTCAAACTGAGGCTAATGAGACTCAAACAGGTATTTCATCAAACATACAATAAAGATAAATAATTTTAGGTCTGAGTTAGGAAAAAGGAAAGATGATTCTGTCTTGCAGTACAAGCCTAGGAGCCACAAATTTGAACTCCCATCTTCTTTTATTTATCTTCTTGATATTTATCTCTTCCTTTGTGAAATAGTACTACTTGTTCACTGCAAAAGTACTGTAAGGCTTACCATCAAAATTCTTTTAGCAATTAAAAAAAAAAAAATTACTATACTATTGAAGTTACATAACACAATGCAGGAGCCCTTTCACATTAGGCTAACAAAAGCTCAGTATATTTTCTCTGAGTTGAAGTCAGTACTTTCAGTTTTCAATTTATTTGTTCTATTCATTCCCTGTCTACAATACAATCGTAACACTTCTATTATTTATCTCTCTCTCAAACGAAATTATCTTTAAAAAAAAAAAATATTTTTGTGTGTGTGTGTGTTCCTACTCCTTACCTTAGAAAAGTTTTTGCTTTGGTTATTCCTTTGGTATGTTCAGTAATAACTGTAACTTCCATTCCCTAGAACTGAACAAACCCCATAGAATTCATGCTGAGCTAGAATCTGCTGGTTTAATTCCCCGCTGGGAGTCTGCCAATTGGGAAATGCTGACCAGCAAGTACAGGTCTTAATTACACAAATCCAAAAGCTGCTGCCAACCTTTCCCCATTGAGAAGCATTTGCTTTCTAGTGTTCTTCTTGATGAACAGATTATCATGCAAACATGATTTATTGCTGTTTTATATTGTAGAGTAATTAAATGAAGAAACCTTTTAAACTCAAGGGAATTTTAATAGGTTACTTGCAAAATGTTATTGCAGGCAACAACTTGTACATTATTTTAGTTCCAAACCCACCAAAAAATTATACAAATCAGCATTGTAAAAGTGTCAAATTAATGCCTTACAGGCTTTGCTGGCAGAATTAATTTCTAAAATCTAGATGTGGGGAAATGTTACTCTCATTTTTTTCCTTTTCCATTTTTTTAGAAAAATTTACAAGTGAAATATTACTACAAAACTTTTTTTTTATAAGGAATTTTTGCAAAACATTTACATTTTTACCATCAACTATTTTTCTGTTTCAAAATCATTATGTAGATTTAATACCCTATGCTGCACATCAATTCTTGCGGGATGACAATTCAGTGACATGCATAAAAAAACACCACAAGGCATTAAAATGAAGACTTAAATACAAATATAGTTGCAATAAAACAGTTATAAAATTGAGAAATAGGACCTAAACATCATGCTTACCTAACTTTGACAAATTAACTTTTTCTCCTAGATTACACACTTTTATTACTGCTCTCGTGAAAGAAGGTGATAAATAATGACTTAACACCAATTTCTAATGTAATCGGCAACACATACACAAACCTAACCAAAGAAAGTATATTGTAAGAAAAAAACTATTCTAACACTGGAGTTCTACCATGGTAAATACACTTTGCACTGATAATTACAATAAAGCAAAATTTTTAATGGTGGCAAAGGGAATGAACAGTGAAATGCCATTAAACAAGATACTACTGCACATCTGTGCCCTATTACTTACAACAGCTATATCCCACTGAGTCAGATAAAGGACATCGAAATTTACGATCCTTTTAAGACAGAAAAGTGGATTCAGAATGGTATGCAGAACAGACTGTCAAAATGTTTCTAATTCCAGCGGTAAAATGTGCACCTGCTAACACAAGTTAATGTACTTGAGATGCTATGAAGCAAACCAGATTGAGATTTTGATACATCTATAATTGGGATTCACTGCAGATTAAAAATGACTTCTGTTTCCTACCTGCACATGTAAGTATGCATGAAAAAATTATATATGAAATGGTTGTGCAGAATGCTCAGTTTACAAAAATTGTTAGCTTCTAGGAAACATGGTATTAACATTAGGAAAGTTTTTTCTTTGCATAAAGAAATTTATAGCACTGATTGTGAAGCATAATGATAAAATATATATTTGACGTTTCATTTCCTATATAATAAAATTAACAGTTAATACTACCTAATGTTCATCTGTATTAAATGTAACAACTGATTCTGATGTTTTAAATCCAGATACATCAGTTAAGAGTACTTTAAATAAAATATACAAAATAATGTACAAAACCCAACTAAAATTTAAAGACTCTGTTACAAGTCTACAAAAGCTTTAAGAAACTTGAAATTTATAACCACAGTGTAAAATTGTTTTTCTTTCATCTCAAAGCTTTTTATGTAAACTGAAAGTATAAAATACCTTCAGCTTAGTATTTTGCTACAAAGGGCTGGCCTAAAGTGTACACAGTGTAAACAATGATTGGTATTTCTCTTGCTTCAAAAATACAGAAAACACCACAAGATTGATGAAGTATTCAGATGAGAAGTGTATGTGTTGTGAGGAAATGCACAAGGTGTCTGTTATGCCTCTCAAACCAACAGCTACCAAACACATTCTTCCCTTTGAAATTTGCAGGGGGGAAAAAAAAACCAAACAAACCTTATCCTTCTTGCATTGTACTTCCTTTAGTTACATAAAAAATATTTTCGTGTATAAATTTTTTTAAAAACCGGTCATGAGAATTATTACCAAATGACTGTATGTGTAAAATGTTACATGGAAAGTAATTAAAAATCCTGAGTATGAAATATTTGGCCATCTTTCCTCCTTGTATGTACTGGAGTTTTCACATACAAAACGCAGTTTGTTTTTGCTGTCATTGTTTTTTACTTCCTCTATATTCCTATTAAACTGGCACATCTGAAAATTTAACCAAACCTTTGAAATCAAAAGTCATGTAGTAAAAAGATAACTACATTCCTCTTTCCCCAGTTTGTTTTGTGGTTGGAGGCTTAATGTAAGACTTGATAAGTAACAGGTATTTTCTACCAGCCCACATATTATCCTTGAAGAGAAAATAATGACAGTAATATTTAGGGGGAAAGAGAGAAAATGTTTACTTTCAATACCTTTTTTTTTGGTTAAAATGTGATAACTAATTCTTTTCTTTGGCTATTAAGTCAAAGCATAAAGAACTCAGCACATTAACCACAATATAACAACTAGTATTTACAGAGAGAAGATACTGGAGAATGAGCTACGACACTCAATTTTCTGATTCATTTCCATGAATTCTAACAAAATTAAAACATTTAAATACTGAAGAGTGAGTTTTTGTTATTAATGTTACCTACGAGTTAAAAATGGACCATGCATGTTTTAAAATATAATGAAATGAAATACTAAAAATTGTCACAAAAGTTGCCGTATTAATTTTTCATCCTACATAAAGCTACCATTACTTTTGTAAAACCTTACGTTAGTATCTTTCTATGGTTTTATCTTTCCTACTGTATACACTAATTCTACATAACCTTAGCTCCCCAAACAAAGAGAGGAATTAGGACTTACTGATTGTCATTTATACACACTACTATAATGTAGTGGTCAAAATTAATCTGAGGTCCAACACAGAACCACTTTGTAGCATGCATTATCCAGCTGCTATTTGAGTAATTCCAAAACTTGAGAAAAGACGGCCAAAATTAACTGACATGTTCTACTCACTGAGCAAAAACCTAAAATATTTCCACTATCATTCAATCTGTATTCAGTTTTGGTGTGCTTTATGGGAAATGGATGTTCTTATGAAAATATTACAAATTTATTTTAAAAACCATGTACCTTCATCAAATGATATTAATTCTAGTCAAGGTCCACCCTGTTTTACATTGATATTATCTGATTTTATAAACACATTAACATACAATGCTAAAATAAGGGGGGAAAGTTCATTTAAAATCATTACATGATATACAGACATAAAACTAAAAAAGTACAGTATGGAAATAATATTCCCCCATCTGTTTTTTCAGTACATCAATTTGCGCTGTTCGTATTTTTGAAATTTTTGTCTTGTTGCACCGGTGTACACTTCCCATGCTGACCCTCCAATCTGTAACACTTCTAGAAGTCATGACTGAAAACATGATTTCCTGCTCTGTAATCCACTTTACCAGCCCACTTCCATATCCTGAAAGGTATGTAAACTTAAGTGCAGCACTAGGCGTCCATATAAACGATCCTTTCAGAATTCTTCCATGTTTGTGGAAACATTAGGGGTTGCTGGGTTTGAATCTTGAGAAATGGCAGCAACAGTGACAATTCTTGGAGAACCAAGAACCTCAGTAACTGAAGAGTCCAGTTCTCCTGAGGTAACAATAGCAAGGGCTGTTCCACCACCCTTCTTGTTCTGATGAGTTTTGACATGTTTTGAGAGATGGTCACTTCGCATAAACCTTTTAGAACATTCTGGGCACTCAAATCTCTTTTCACCTTTTTTAAAAGAAGAACAAAACCAAAATGTTAATGAAAGAGAGCACTGAACACTTTTTGCTTGATCATTTGAATCTGACCCTTTTCTATTCAACATTGGAAGTATCTTTAAAAGGATACAATCTTTTCTTCTCTATGTCTCTAATTTCCAGGTCACAGGCTGTGAAATCCGCTCTTTGCTATTAAAACATTCTCAACAAATATTTCTATGCTGGGATTATCTGGTGAGAAGTCTGAATTTCAGGTCACCAGAGAATTTTCATAAACTCATAAACCTGACAGAGTAGGGAGGTAAAAACCCTGAAAGAGCTACTTGCTACCATTTTTAAAGAATATTTTTGTTATTTAGATTACAGTGATGAGAAGCAAATTTGGAAACATGAATCTCAAAGCTCCATGAGGATGTATGAAATCTATGTCAAGAGAGATACATTCACCACACTAAAAAGTTCTGTCACTGTTCAAAGATAATTAGCAATTAGACTTCGAGTGCTATCTTATAATGCTAGTTGTTGAGGGGGAGGGGAACTTTCTTGGGTCTAGAAAAACCAAGGCTAATAAAATTTTCAGTTTCTAAAAGGTACACCTTTCCAGTCTGAACTGTAAAGAGAACTTGCTTTATACTTCTCACTTAAAAATTCAAGAAACTTCCCAAGAAGATCAAATCTGATGTATGGACTAGGTTAATAAACTCCCTAAGGACTGAGCTAGTCCAAGTGATGAAATGGCAACCCTGGTCTGTGGCCAATTCTACATGCTCAAGAAAATTTGCCAAATTTAGATCAGGCATTAGCTAATGTACATCAGCTATCTGCGATGAAACCGTCATCTTTTTCTAGCATAAGTAAAGAAGAACAGTTTGAACAGATCTCATTTTATTAATTTGTTTTCACGGTCAGCTTGTACTGATGAAAACTGAAATCTACCACTTTCTCTGTTGAAGTTACTTTACTTAGATTTAAAAGTAGTTTCAGAGATCCTAGTAAGAGAGATCTTTGATATCACTGTTTAACCATGGCCACTATAATTCAGACTTGCATAGAGAGGGCTGACCAACCTGTGTGGGTTCTTCTATGTCTTTGTAACTCATCACTCCTTGTAAATCGCTTGCCACAAAAAATCCAGTTGCATATAAATGGTCTTTCACCAGTATGCCAGCGCAGATGTGCTCGAAGATGAGATGTCTTGCCATAAACTTTTCCACATCCTTCAATATGGCAGATATGTTGTTTCTTTTTTCCTGGCTCATTGCTGCCTCTAAAAAGATCAAATTTAAACAGGTAAGTAATTATATTCTAAAATATTATTAAATATTAGGAAAAATATTTCATAGAATCATAGAATATTTAAGGCTGGAAAAGACCTCCAAGATTATCAAGTCCAACCATCAACCTAACAATACCATGTCCACTAAACCATGTCCTGAAGTGCCACGTCTGCACGTTTTTTGAAAACGTGTATTATAATCCACTGTCTAAAAAGAAATATATAAACATACTTGCGAATAGAAAGCATTAAAAAACGTAGACAACGTAAGAAAATCTCATGCTCTCATGCCCAAATGAAGCAAACTGTGATAAAAAGCCTAAATATGTATGATAAAATTTACATTTACCTTCCTTCTCCCTCTCTGCAATTAGGACACGAGCAGGCAACTCTTCTCGGTCTCTTGCCAGGTTGCGTTTCCTGATCAGAACCTTGTTGAGCTTGCTGCAGCTGTACTTGCGTTATCTGATCAGGACTAACAGCACCAATTGCTGCATTTGCAATGCCACCTACTGCTACAGTAACAGGAGCTATTGTGGCTTGCTGTACTTTTACTCCATCCTGTCCTTGCTGTTGACCTGTAAAATAAGAATTGTACCTTTTATTAGTCATTTAAATAAGTGAAATGCACAAATAAACTTTATACTTTTTATAGAACAAAAACCCACCTAAAATTAAGGGAAGCCACAAAACAAATATTAAATCCAGTTGTTTTCCCGAGGCACTACAAGGACTTACCTTGTAGCTTAGGTAGCACTGTTTAATGTAATTTGTTATTAGAACAGTACAAGACTGCAAATAACTGACTGATACTAAGAAATGTGAACTAGTTTAACAAGTGCTTTCTTTTTCTCAAAAGCTGAAATAAATGAGAAAACTTTACACAAAATCTTACACAGAAAGATTGTTAAATCTATTGCCAATTAATGTCTCTAATAACTTTTGAAAACATATCTACATTCAGAAAACTACATTTAGCTAATTTAAAAAGTTGCTTTATGTCCCATACAGAATTGTCACTTCTCCTACAATCTGAATAAACACTGAGCCTCAAAGGAACTTTCACAAAGAAATGTTGTAGGACTAGACTTGAACAAGCTAGCACACCAGAGTTTTGTTGGGTTTTTTTTTTTCAGGATTTTCCACCTGGGGTGGTGTAATCCTGGTTATATGTACAAATTGGGGGACAAGAGGCTGGAGAGCAGCCCTGCAGAAACAGATCTAGGGGTCTGGGTTGGTGGTAAGTTGAATATGGCTCAACAGTGTGCTCTGGTAGCCAAAAGGACCAACTGTGTCCTGGGGTGCATCAAGCACAGCATAGCTAGCTCTGTGTCAAGCAAGGGAGGTGACTGCCCCACTCACCAGTGCACTGGTGCGGCACCACCTCAAGTATGGTGTGCAGTTTTGGGCATGTCAATATAAGAAGGGCATCAAACTACTAAAGTGTGTCCAGAGGAGGGTGACCAAGATTTAGTTTTAGGCAGTCCTGCGAGGAGCAGAGAGTTGGACTCAATGATCCTTCTGGGTCCCTTCCAACATTTGATATTCTATGATTCTATGATTTTGTTTTGCAGAAGGGGGTGTTTTCAAGAAGACTGGAAAAGCAGCTTGACTGAATCAAATGGAATTCTAAGATTGAGTTGATGAATTAAGAATTCAGTTGCATTGCATAAGTTCATTGATCTCACTGTCTTTCTTGATCAAAGGAAATCAGAGTTACTGCCTTGATATTAAAGCAAAATATAGGTAAGAAGTATAGATTCTTGAGCAGCAGAGTAACTGCTTTAAAAGTTAGTACTATACAGTCTGTGACACGTGACAAACTAAATCTGACACAGAGATATAACTTCTAGATGCAGTCTAGCAACACTGAATGCCAGTCCTGCCCATAACATGAATGGGACAAAATATCATTAGGTGCTGCCATTTTCAAAAATTCACTGCCTTTATACAAATGGGACATAAGAGAAAACACTACCTACTTATTAAGAGAGTGTAATGACCATTAGAATTCCTTAGAATAGACTATAACATTTTAAGATTTGAAAGTCCTCAGTATTGAAGCATTAATTTAAAACTCAGAAATCCCTTGGAGGAAACATGGTTCAGAGACATTCAAATGGGTACTCCAACTTACTTCTCAAGCATCCGTAACAAACACCATCAATGGGAATAAGACCATCGATGAATGTGAGAAGAACACTCTCTCTGAAGTCTAAACAGCCTAGTTCCCACGTGAGTTCATACATGACACAGCACGGGATAATGACTACTTCATTCACATGATTGCCAAGGAGCAATATACGCTATCTCGTGTAACACCATAACAACAGCCACAAATGAAACCTAACACACACCATCTACCACCACCACAGACACACAGATAGGTTAGGACTAAAGAACATGATATACAGAGAATTTCCCAAAGTGACTTGACTGTCCTCTAACAGGCCACTGTTGACTAGAGGAAATAGAATAAATCTGTCTTGTGCCTAGGTCAGTACCAGGTTATTTTCACCAGAAGCACTGACCAAATCTTCCCAGTTATCTCTCTTAGTTTCTGTCTGGAACTTGCACCTGATCTGCCTAGATATGAATGAACATGAATTCCTTGTTTTCTTAAGAAGGCCACAAATATTGACAGATGCTGACTACTTTCGGTTCTCAGCGCTGACTGAGTGCTATGAATAGCCAGGGTCAAAGGCGGTTGATAATTTCTGTTATATCTAATGCTTGTCTTAACATGATAATGTGATTGCTTGTGTTGAAAATCAGCTGCAGGCTTTGGTTAGCCAAAGGTAAATAAATTAACAGGAAGAACTTGCTCAGCTCGTAGTTTTTCACAGAGCACAAACCGCTCTCCTGTCTGTTAACTAAACCCAAGATGCAAACTCCTTTAATTCATAGAGCAGGACTATAAATGATGAGTCTATGAATGGTTACTGCAAAAGTTAAAGACGTAGTAGGTATTATGGCCACACTTACTGCAGCCTCTTACGCTATTTTCACTATCCATCACATTTTCAAGTACATTAATTAGAATTATCCTTTGTCATTACAGTCTGTTAGAGGCATGACTCCATCCATCTCAAAAAGTCCTGTTTGAGCAAAAAGTCCTGGGATCTAACCAGACTGTGGTCAGAGCACAACTGAAGAGCACAATTTTCTCTCAATTTTCCCTTTCCCTCTGATTTTCTTGAATTGATAATAAAGTTTCAATGCAACTTTCCCCCAGGCTGCCAGACCAAGGCTTTCCAAGTAATATGTGAATTGAAGCAATTGAACCCTGAGGAGGACAACGCCATTTTTTCACTCCATGACTAGCACTACAGTGACAAACGTCGAGCACATAACTCTTGTTGGATCTGAGTGATCCACATTTATGGGGAAGCCTGTTCAGCATTTCTAAAAATCCAATACATTGTGCTGATTTGAAATGAATCAGCTTTCAGTTTCCAAGCCATGAGATGACCAACCACACAAGGGTCTTCTAATACTTCTTCAGAATATGGAGTACCACTGCTGACATATTTTGTCTGCTCTGAACTTTCCCTCCCCTATGTGAGGACCATGTGTATCTTGGAGTATAGGATACACATACTGAGCTACAATCTTAATCTATTTATTAAACATAATATAGTGATACATTTGAGTAGAAATTCTTCACAATAACTGTAAAGGCGATAATAAAAATACAAAAAGGGAAAATGTCAAAAGTAAGATTCCTCAGGCAGACAATTACATTATCCATATGGTTTCAGTTAAACAGTAATTAAATGACTGCTCTTTAGATGGCATTAACAAAGTTATTACATTTTCTAATATGAACATTGATTTTTTTCTTTAAATTACTCTCACAAAGTTATTATTTTAAATTGCCTTCCCTTGTATTCCACTTACTAAACTCAGAACAGAAGGTTCTGAAACTCTGAAAACATCACACAAATAGCCTTATTTAAAGATCCAGGCCACAATATTTAGTAAGCAAATCTTTACTTTTTGAGATAAAAGAGTAACTGAAGGAAGCACATATATCTGGTAACTATTCTTTGTCAGAGATTTACATAGTTATCAGAAAACACTGGAAAGTTCAATAACGTAATTCCTGGTCTTATTTTTTTGTTTTGAACTCCTTAAAGAGTATCCCAGCAAGCTAGTACACTAGTAGAATATAGAATAGAAACACATCTATTTTCATTTTAAAATTGTTAAACACAAAATTCTTTGTTCTTTTTCTTTGAGAGTAAAATAAATGTATTTTAGATCAGTTGAAAAATATTTTCTCTTGAAGAAAAATCAGAAAATTTTCAGAAAACAACTTACAGAAGATGCTCTGATCTAAATCTCAAGGTAAACCCGCTACAGTCTTGAGTTGTATGGGATTTTCATTTTTTTTTTTTTAAACTATATACTAGAATCCACTATGGATCACTACGGAATTTAACTTTTACATCATTTATACTTATTAAGAGAAGATAAAGGAATTTCATTATTTCTTAAATCAAGTGTACTGAAGAAAAGAGACTGAGAAAACTTAACTGCTGATATGAGCTTGTCAGCAGCCTACAAAATTAAATGGGGGCAACTTTTAAAAGTTTATAAAAATTAGGATTTTTCAATAGAGAGGATCTAGATACAAATTAGCTTTTTTTTTTGAAACAAAGCCTGCTTGTTCTGAAAACTGGTGGCTGACATGTTATCCTTATAGGAAGAGAATGATGTCCTGACACTTTCTAGATGGAAAAACAGCCCTATTCAAAGTAATCCATATGACTTCTTACTAGTGGCAACAAAATACCAGTTAAAGCCTCCTAGAAATTCTGCTACAATTATGAGATCACTTGACGTTACTTTTTCCTAACATACTCCAAACCACAAGACTTGATATCACTATACTTGGCCATTCAGAATCAAACCTGTCAGTAACAAGAGCTCTCATGTTTCAAAATAGATTTCAGAGACAGGTCTAAACAAATCATTACATGAGGGAACAAAGTCACATTTCAGTTCATCTATGTTATTCTGTATGAGTTGTCAAAGCAGTCACTGCACATTTATACCTGCTTTTAGAAGATAAAAAGTTTTTCTTAATTTCCCATGATTTCTTTAATAGTGATTTCCTGAAACTGTGAAACATTCTCGATTAACAAAATCATCATTGAACTTGTGTATGACTGAACTTTGTTGTACATGCTGTCAAATTATAACATTAAGTTGCCACAAAATGTTAGTGTACTACTGATACACTGTACACTGATACAAACTTGCATTTCATTTTCTCTCAGGTCTAAGTTCTCTCTTTCTTTTGCATAGTAACCATTTATTTGACCACACGCCAACACGCAAACAACAGGGCAACCTGACACAGTATTTATTTTGCAAATCAAGTGCAATAAGACTCTCACTCATTGCAATATTGCATATATGATTATGACTGAATATAATTAAGAAGAACATTACAGAAATTTTTAAAGCTTCTCAAATAGAAGAACCTGCCTGATTTTAGTCACTAATCTTTCCCATTTAAGCAGTTAAAGTAAATGCATTAGTTATTATCACAAGATACAGGATTATCAAGGTAAAAGATTGCACATCCTTTGTTCTTCAGCATTACTTACTCAGCTTTCCAGTTTTGCAGTAAAACTGCATCTTGGCAGTTACAACTTACACACTTTCCCATATACACGAGTCTAACACATTCATGCAAGAAAACTCAACAATTTTAAGTAATTACTATGTGGAGATACATATCTCTCTCTCTCAATCAATCAATTTTAGGCTTTAAAGATAATTTGCAAAATAGTAACTCAGATAACACCACCTCAACAATTAAAGAAAGCTAATGCATGGTACTTAGGAAGCACTTTCTAACAGAGCGACTGACCACTGAAGATCATGGTTAGTAGGTCTGGCCATCCATCATAAGTCAAAACAAGTTTCCTTTTACTACATATTGCACCTCCATTCCTATTCTTGTTCGCCTGAAATAGCAAGCATGCAAAACTACTCTTTGAGGCAAATAGGGCAGAAAGGGAGGAAAAGGACTTAAGTTCAGTGATCCACAGAAATCATGGGACTCAAGCTTTGTAAAAATGGATATTGGAAGGAAGAGAAATTTAAGAGTAAGAAAAAGACACTTCTAGTTTCTGGTATTTAGTTCCCCAGAACAATTTGTATAGATTTCCTGTTGCTGTTGTGCAACTAGCATTCAGCAGTCAAAAAGATGACAGCATTAATGACACAGTTATATCAGTAGCATGCACCTTACTGCAAAATCTGAGGAATGCTTTGCAAAATGTACCTACAGCCAGAGTGGATAATGTTGCAAAAAAGAAAATTTTTTCAACTATTGTAAACATGAAAGAGAAGGTTGCAACTGACATACATAATTCAGTGTATATTACTGAAGGACAGCTAAGTAAAGTTAATGACAGTTTGCAGAGTTACAAAGCTCTACAAGCATCAGAGCTGATGCAGCAGCTCACCCATTCAACAACCTACTGATGCAAAGCAAAGGGGGGAAAAAAGAGGTTTCTCCTCTTCCCTTGCCCTGCATACATGAACTACAGGCAGCTTGCAAATATCCGTTACTCTAACATTCTTTTTCCACAATGACATACAGATAATCTATAATAACATAATATTTTTATATATTTAGTTTTATATTTATAATACAAGATATTTATTGATAATAATATATTTTATGCATGTATAATAAGAAATAATACTTTGATTAAGATATAGACAAGATTTTTAAGATTAGAAGTTTATGGCAATAGTTTATCATCAGAGATTATGTTTTCCCAAATAAAATCTACTAGGAAGGAGTTTTGATAATAAAGAATATAATGCAAATAACGTCTTAAAATTAAATATATGTAAAGAAAACGCTGAGTTTCAATATTTACCCAGAAGATGATGTGATTCAGTGCTACTTAAATGGTACACATACAATTTTGCCCTTTCTTCTACCTTGAAGCAGTGATTTATAAAGATTTATGAAGAAACAATGTGACAGAGGAATAATTCCCCAGAACAGAAACTGTGTAATGGCTGATGAAAGGAACCCACACATTGTGTAGAAAATAATAGTTTGGAGGAGAGACAGGAATCGGATCCATCCAACTACTACAAGAAATTTAGGTTGCCACAGCACAACTTTGTGTCCAGATGCTACTACAAGCAGAAAGTTTCCAGTGCAAACTGCAGCATCAACTAGACATCTGTCTTTTCTCACTCCTGCAGGGACATTGCAGCAAGTTTCTATCTTTTGATCTTTTGCCTACTGCCAACTTTAACAAGATTTGTAAGAACTTGTTATCCTCTCCTCCAAAAGCTTCCTATATCAAATGTTTCAGTGTGTTCAAAAATTACTGATCAGCGTCATAATCATGCGGAAATACTGAACAGTATCATAATTTCAAATGAAAAATACCACTTGAAAGCATCAGATTTAAGATAGTAAAAAGTAAGTTTGCGGATTTTAAACACCTTAAAAAAACTGTAGTCTTTTTAATTTTGTGCAATAATCTCACTGGCAACAGAAAGACAAAACAATGCCTAACAAGTTTCGTGAAGGTACTTTAACGACTTTCTAAAAAGTAAGGCTTTACTCAAATGCTTTAGGACAATCTGAAGTCACTTCAGTACTTTGAGACAGAAAATAGGTTTTCCCAGCTGGTAGCATCTTTCATTAAACTGAAAGCCAGTTTTCTTTTTATTACTTTATTAAATACAGGAAAGAGCTACCACAAATACAACACAGAAAGACCTGTATAGAAACACCACAAAAGTCAACGATGGAGCTACAGTTTCACAAAATTTAGTTTTGCACAACCAAGTAGAGCTTTCAGTCAAAACAAGGCAATGCCTCTGTTGTTCTGGATGCTGTGGCTTCAAATGGAAAGAAAATACGGTTAATTTATTAGGTATTCTAAAGAAAGAGCTGGAATCAGAAAAATAACTTGTTATACTACTGCTAAGGAAAGAGATCCTTCCGAGAAAAGCTGATTTTCATTGTCATTGAAAAAACTGTCAATAAGAAAAGTGTATTTAGCATGAATGTTCAAGAACACTTCTCTGCAGATGAACACAAGTACACCAGTAGGCCCCTGCATACTGTAATTATGTAATATGTCTAGCGTTGCTGGTCCTTGCCTGATGAAGGCTGTAACAAAGTTACAGTTTTTACATCTTTACTAAACAAATTAATCTTTGAATTGGTTAGGGGTCACATTATCACTTGAAACTACTCGATAATTAAGGAAAGTCAGACTTCTACCTAAAATGTATCCCAAGCTCGTTTTGGCAGAAGGATATTAACTGACCATTTTCTCTTTATAACAAAATACTAGTCCGCCAATCTATTAATACTAATTATGCATGTTGGGATAACACGGTTTACCAATAACCAGTTGATTAAGGCATATGACTGTTAGCCACTGTCAGTAGTATTAAACATCACTGAAAACTCCATTCTTAAGAATGGATGCATATATAAATCCATATAGCTATAGCCCCAACCAATCTAAGCGTGTGCTGAGATGCTACTTTTCTCGAGAGACTGCAGATGTCCAGAGCTATTGTTTTGGTCAAAGGGTCATGACAAGAGCAAAATACTCATTATAAAAATTACATTTTGTTATGCAGTCTTGATTACTTCCAAAGCCACTATGCTACAGCATACAAATAAAATAACTTTTATTCACTAAATTGTCCATTAAAATCACTGAATATTGAAAAAATGTAGCTGGTTTTCAATAATTGTTTATACTTGAAATTAGTATTCCCCTTACCACATGACATCTCAATCTACACACAGTTAGATTATTCAATAACCACCATTGCCATTAAACATTTTTAATATATTAAAGAGAGTTGATTTATCTTACCTACCAGTACCAAAATCATATGAAGCTAAATACTCCATAATTTAAGTTAGGCTGAGGAAGCTATTAAAATCAAATTTTGAATAAGCTTCTCATTGCCCCTCTATCCCAGGTGGTAATGGAAGAAAAAGAAGGTCAGCTTAATGTAGATCCAACAGGCTGATGAAGATGTGCAGTACCAATCAGTTTGCTTGCTTGACATTTTCTGAACACAAAAGTTCAGCCAATTCATTTCCTGTCCTATATGCTCTGATTTCTGACAACAGGGAATGAGAGAAGGTATGGCAAAACCTGATATTCTCAAAGAGTGCACTTGTATTGATTAAACATTTTTATAAGACCACATACTCTAATAGGGAAATACAGTTTTACAAGCATTCTTCTTTGAAGACTTAAGAACTTACATTTAATTCTTGAAGTTAATAGCATAGAAACAGCTCATTAGAAACCTGTTTCACCTCACAATTATGAGCAAAGTTGGTAATTGAAACACTTGCCCTCCCCACTTTATCTAGAAGCAATGATGAAGTCATGACTTTCTACTCACAGGTCAAGCAGAAGAGGCTTGTTTCACTGAGGCATTTTTACCAGGTTATTCTCCACAGGCGATTTAGCTGAACAGGTAGATTGTGCATTCCTTATGCATCAAGTTCAGGAACAGTATACTGATACTTTACTTGTAAGCTACTATCACCAACGCAAACGTTTGTTTTCACCCAGCATTGTTTGTTGTTAAACTGTTTCTGCCACTATTTTGAATTTCAGTTTAAGAAAATCCCACAACCAAAGCAATTTTGTCATTAGAAGACAAAATGCTTCTTGTATAATTACTTTGAAACATTTGAAAGGGATGCCAGTGCTGTAATATTTAGAACACTGTGGTTCTGCCACAATTCTCAGCTCAAGGCAACCTGAGAACAGTTGTAAGTGACCTTTCATGACTTTGGAAAAAGTATGCTAAATTTCTATACTCCTCCCAACTACATCCTCAGAACGCCAGGTAACACACTATGAAGTAAAAACCTAAGAAAAACTCCTGCATTTTTTTTCTATTTTTGTGGAAAACACCTCAGTTCTTTGTACTTATCTTTTTACTGCAGATTCCATAGCTTGCAGCTTGTTTCTTTCCAGGTATTTGCTGCAGCTTGCTTGCCAATGAAAACCCAGGGAAACACTAGATGTTATTCAAAAAAAGATTGTGCAACTGCCATCCTTCAGCTCCTTCAACTTCCACCCTTGGTATTAATATTTGCCAGCTTGTTTGTATATACTGGGGCTATTTTAAACCCTTTTCACCTTGTTAGCACCTACAGGCATCCCTCCTTGCTTAGCTACACAACTCACCGAATTCTTCTTGTACACATACTCACTATTACATTAACATGAGCAGGGAGACCCACAAGTTACATGTTGTCATGAAAATGCATTTTCTTCCACTCAATAATGTAAGTGTAATATTCTAGGACTTCAGACTAAACATCTTCCCCTCCTTCAATAACTAGCATATGTGATAGAGATAACAGAAGACGGTGTGAGGTATGAAGGTAAATCAGATCATTTAATTTTTCATAATATAGGAGTCTGAGAACATTAAATAAAAATGTGTCTTACACAACAATTAAGACACAATTTATTGCAGACAAGTATTGAACATGCAAAAAAAAAATTACACAGACTCAAAAAGACAAATTCACAGAAGAAAACAAATCCATCTAGGATTATTAAATATTTAAAAAAAAATAAAAATAAAAATCACACTTGTGGCTCAGGAAGACCTGAGCTGCAGACCACTGAATGGTGGGAAGAGCATCTGAGCAGATTATTCTTGTATGCATCACCTGCAGTCAGCATCAGATAGGGTCAGAAGCACCTTTGACTTCTATATTCATAGAGCCATAGAATGGTTTGGATCAGAAGGGACCTTTAAAGATCTAATTCCAACCCCCCTGCCATGGGCAGGGACATCTTCCACAAGATCAGGTTGCTCAAAGTCTTGTCCAGCCTGACCTTGAACACTTTCAAGTATGACGCATCCACAACTTCTCTGGGTAACCTGTTCTAGCATCTCACCACCTTCACAGTAAAGAATTTCTTCCTTATGTTCAATCTAAAACTACCCCTTTTTTTTTCAGTTTAAAACTGCTCCCCCTCAGTAAAAACTATCTCTCAGTCTTTGTACATAAGATTCCTTTGTATATTGAAGGGCTGCAATAAGGTGTTCTCAGAGCGTTCTCTTCACCAGTCTGAATAATCACAGTTCTCTGAGTGTTTCCTTATAGGAGACATGTTCCAGCCCTCTGATCATTTCCATGGCACTCCTCTGGACCTGCTCTAACAGCTCCATGTCTATCTTCTACTGGACACAGTACTACAAATGGGGTCTCACAAGAGCAGAGAAGAGGGAGAGAATCTCATCTCCCAACCTGAGGTCCCTGATTCTCTTTTTATGTGGCTTTTTATGCAGCCCAAGATACAGTTAGCTTTCTGGGCTGCAAGTACACATTGCCAGCTCATATCCAATTTTTCCATTTACCTATATCTCCAAGTCTTTCTCTGCAGGGCTGCTCTCAGCCCATTCATTACTCAGTCTATACTGATATTGGGGATTGCCCTGACACAGGTGCAGGACCTTTGGACTTGACCTTCTTGAACCTCATAAGGTTCACATGGGTTCACTTTTCAAGCTTGTCCAGGTCCCTCTGAATGGCATCTCATCCCTCAGACATGTCAAATGCACCAATTGCAAACTTTCTGAAAGTGCACTCAATCCCACTAAGTCATTAATAAAAATATTGAACAGTAGCAGTTGCAATACACCCCTGAGGGTCACCACTGATTACTGATCTCCATTTGGAGATTGAGCCATTGATGGGAATTCTTTGAATGTGGCCATCCAGTCAATTCCTTATCCATCTAGAACTCCATCCATAAAACCCATATCTCTCCAAGGCTATTGTATGCGACTGCGTCAAAGGCCTTATATAAGTTATGGTAGATGATATCAGCTCCTCTTCCCTTACCTATCAACAACAGTCACTCCACTGTAGAGGGCCATCACGTTAGTCAAGCATGATTTGTCCTTTGTGAAGTTTATGTTGGCTGTCTCTAATCACCTCTCTGTTATCCATATGCCTTGACATAACATCTAGGAGGACTTGCTCCATGACCTTACCAGGCATAGAAGTGAGGTTGGCTGGTTGGTAGTTCCCAGGGTCCTCCTTTTTTACACTTTTTAAAAATGAGTGTGATATTTCCCATTTTCCACTCACTGTTCCTGTGTTACATGCATTTAACCTTATGTATCATTTTATTCCTGTTGAAAGAACCTGGTAGAATGTTTCAAACCCCTCTGTAAAGTTTGAATCAGAAAGATAGTAATATCTAAACAATGCCTTCAGTCTTTGAACAGCAATCATAAAACTAGTGACTGTCACACAAGAAGAGTCACTAAAGAAGGAAAGGGAAGAGAAAGCCTTGAAGACAGAATGAATTCGGATGCAGACAAATGAAAAAAGGCACAAGAAACCAGGAAGAGACCTAGAGGTATTGACAAATTGCATAACTAATACTAGTGAAGTAAAATTAGCTGGTCAAAGAGAAAAATGCCTTAGTAACTCACATTACTACGGAGTATTAAACAGAAGGGTAAGGTTCATTACGTTTTTAAAGTGCTCCAATAAGAACACTTGGTATTGGACATTATTTTCATTAATAACTGCTTTAGACTCCACAGCACATGCCTACAGAAGACTTAAAACTCTCCAGTTCCAGTATTGCCAGGCAACAGACTGTTCCACTGAACTGAAGTCATTCCTCCAGGTTATTTTGGTGAATGAACTCCAAGTTCCCCATTATTCAGGCCATGTCACCACTCATCTTAAACAAAATGGCTTGAACTTGAGTTGCAAGGTGATGGAATCTGGTGACTTTTGCCTAAAGCAAGTAACAAAGCTTGGACTAAGTATACATAATATACAAGTAGTATTTTTCACTATTTTTAAAACAAAAGTATCTCATATACTTTTGTATAGAATAAACACCTTCATCATGACGTAGCAAAATTACATCAAGAGGTATAATTGAGGTACATACTAGCCTGATCTATTCTTTTTTTTTTTTCCCCTATAAGAAATAGGGAATTATTCTGAAAAGGCATGATCTCCACCACCACCACTAGATTCCTACTGTCAACAAAAACAATTTAAAAGTTTGGAAGCAGCTTGTGACCTCTTCTGAAGGCTCCAGTGAAATAAATCCTAGAGGCAAACCATAAAACTTATACAGGGAAGCCATATAATACTCAGCATTTCATTACAATTTAACTGGTCTGTTTTATTTCACCTCATTCTCTTCAGCATCCACAAATATTACATTCCATGCTATTCCTAAAACAAATATACTCCAAGCCCAATGTGTTGAGGGACAAAGAAACTTAGTCCACCAAAAGGAAATAGTTTTATGAGCTATATATTTTTCCTAGAACTAGTACTAAAAAAAGTTCCTTCCCCATAGTCATTTGTGTTGTCAATTAACACATCTGGATAAATAAAAGGGCCTGAAAATAAGCTTTAAGAAGGCAAAAGATATCTTATTTTAAGAAAGGAATGGAGGCGGAGGGGATTGCTGTCTTCTGTACATTTAATTACTCCTTTGACTGACACTTTGTACATCTTCTCAGAAAAAATTCACAGAATCACAGAGTGGTGTAGACTGGAAGGGATCTCTCTGGAGGTCATCTGGTCCAACCACCCTGCTCAAACAGGGCCACCTAGAGCAGGTTGCCCAGGACCATGCCCAGATAGCTTCTGAATATCTTCAATGACAGGAGAGTCCACAACCTCTCTGGGCAACTTGTGTCAGCGCTCAGTCACTCTCACAGTAAAAAAATAATTTTCCTCTACATCATTCATATCGAATAAGCTCTTCCTCAGGTGAGAAAGTGAAAGAATGTAAGAACTTATCTGCTTTGGCCTGCTTTTTGAACACAAAATACATACAACCCAAAGCGTGATACTTACCAAGAGCAATGTTTGAACTTTTAACTGAAAAACACAACAAAAAAAACCCCAAACACACTTACTCATCTTGTTTGGTTTAGAGTAGAGCCTACACACCTTGGGCCTAGAGACTTCAAGTAACAAAGGCTATAAAAAGCAGACCGAAACACAATATGTACTGAAAGATTTTAATATTTTTCTTCCCAATGTGAAATTTGCTTCTTTTGGAATTAAGAATCTATGTGACCAACCCCTCTCCCCTCCCCCCACCAAAAAAAAAAAACCAACAGACTTTCCCCAATAGCTTACATTTCCTTAATAATTTTAAGTTAAGACTTTTTTTTTTGTTATTTGCAGTTAATTATTCAGAGTTCTATTGCTTCACTATTTCATTTACTACTGAAAAAAACCCCAAGAAAATATTACCCCATTGTAGAAATAACTAGGAAAAGCAATGTTCATGGAACAGAAATACAACACAAATAAAAGAACAGTTATTTCAGACAAATACTTATTGTGATTTTTTTTCTTCCCCCCCCCGCCCCCGAAACTCAGCTGGCTTGATAGTTGGGTTTGCTTGAAGGACAAAGTAACTTTTTTTACCTTACACACTTAGAGCACCTGAATCAGTGCCTGGGACAAGTCCTTCACTCAGTCTTTTCCCTGACACTTCCTGGAGATCCTCCACATGGCTCATTTCTAACACCTACTTCTACTGCACATTTGTAGCAAGTGTTCCACTTCTGTAGAATTCAATTAATGTACAAAAGAGTTCACATCAACAAGTTTAGGTACTGCAGAAAAAGAATGGAAATACCAGTCTGCAGATGTTGAGGTAACAGAGTGGTTTATTTTTTTTAAGTGTTTCCTGTAACCATCATAACAAAACATATTTCAAATAAAAACCAGCAAATCTGAGGAAGTTAGTAGCCTTGATCAAGACAGCTTATCCCCTATAAGAGGCAAGCAAAGTTTAGATTCTAGCACATTTATAATTTTCTATTTCATAACCATTCTTTCCTTGAATACTTAATATAGCATCAAGGACTGCACATCACGCTTTTCACTCTCCTTTCAATGCTACTATGTCTCCTATTCCCAAAAATGTAGCATCAAGAAGTTTCACAAAGAGAAGTAGAAATAAAGAAGATAAATAAGTTATAACTAAATCTCTCACATTCTCAAAGCTTGTTCTTTCTCCATAACATCAAGCCTTGGGAAACAGAAATAGTACCTTATATATGAAGGAGTGGAGAAAAGGTTGAAGGATTCACTGCTTCTAGCATAAAATTAAAAGTGCTACAGAAACAGTCATAAGGCCTACCTGGACTGGGAGGGGGAGTGAAGGGGAACTCAATGGTCACAAAGCTTAAGTTTAGTTAACATATGAACCCTGTAGGATTAAGGCTTGGCTTCTCTGGGACTGTACTTGTGAGTCATTCCCTTTCATCTTCAGTTACAAATCTCAATCCCTTTATTTTCCCAAAGGCATCACATGCAAGCAGACATGGAGTCAAGATAACTGAGCATGATAATATTCAGAACCTCTTGTTTTTATACCTATTAGTGTGTACTAAACACTCGTACACCATTAGTAAGCAGGAAAAAAACTGCACGCAGAAAGGTTCTTCCTGCATCCCCAAATACAGGCTGTTCCCAAAGCGGGCTTCCTATGGAGAGTCCCTTACCAAACTAAGAATTTCTGTCTAACAATAGTAGGCAACCAGCACCTTCCCATCAAGAAAAAACTTTTCCAAGGCAAATTGGACTGCAAGATATTATAGTAGCTGGTCAGCTCCAGCTAACTGAAAGTTCTCTTTGAACGATTACAGCTAAACACAAGGTCAAGATTTTAATTCTCATTACTCAGATTAACATTTCTGTAACACTCCTTAAATAAGCCAGGTTTAGTGTATCCAACCCAGCTCTTAGTATTTCAACATGCCATCAAGTGCTGAAGAGTACCATAGCAGATGAAATTCTCCTAATTCTTCTCAAAAATGTTTCAGCTAAAGGGAACAACTCCTTGCCCAGTTAAACATTTCTCACCGTAGCAGACGGTGATCAAAAAAACCCCAACCAACCAGATTAACAGTCAATATGATACTAAGATTTGTTTATGCAGACTGGACAGTAGATAAACATAAGTTTTTTCTTAGAGTTTTATACTAAAAGATTAACTATAGTCAAGTTGCTGTAAAGACAAGAGTTTATTCTAACTACTACAACAGAAGACTTTTACTTGTATGAAATAATCCCAAGCTTATGTAAGCAGTTATCAGACTGTCAGAGAGAAGCCCTAAGTCAAGTTTTACCCGAAATGTTAAAAGTTTGCAAGTTTACATGTAGAGTTGCCCTTCTGGGACACTACAGAGACCTTGCACAGAATTTACTTGAGAAATAAGCTTTGTTAACTAGCCTAGAGCCTTTTAACAGCTCTTTTCTCAACTATTAGACCATCATAATCAAACAGGCATTTCATAATACATATCAAAAGTTCATCAGCAAGCATTGAGATACAGTTACCAGTTGTTTTTATTTTTTAAAAAACAAGTCACAGGAATTACGCTGTGCGCAAGCATACCTTATTCCACTCAATCTCTTTGCAGAACTCAAAATTTTAAGGCAACAACTTTAGGAGCTAGTGCAGAATACAGTAGTTCCTACAAACACATGCCATGACACAAGATATCTCAGTTCACATTCAGTCACTTTTCTCATTCTACATCCCCCATGCAGGGATTAGGAGTACCGCCTGGTTGGAAAAGGCTTTTTGTTGCTGTTTTTTTAAACATATCAAAGCTTTAACAGTAAAGTCTCATGTTCACTCCTGAAGCCTACAAGTCTTTAATAAGATGGAGAACAGGATCATTTAAGGATAGTTTACCAAATACGAACAGTTCCATTTCAACTGATGCAGCTGGTAATATTAGCTCAATGTTTAAGAGAAGTGTCAGCTATTTTAAAATCTGAATTTTAGTGATAAGGTATTTCCCCACATTTAACATTCCTTAGAGAAAATCCTGAAAAAGGCATTAATTTAAAACTGTCTAGTACTCTTGCAATAGTAAAAAAAAACAACAAACCAAACCAAACCTAAAACTTTGTCAGACCACTCACCTGCAACACTGGTAATGGTAACAGGAACTCCTTGAACTTGAACACCTGCAGCACCCAGGTTGGCAACACTTACTGTTTGAAGATTAGGTACTGAAGCAAGCTGGGCAGCATTCAGAGTGATGGGGGTACCAGCAACAGCCACTGGTGCAATCTGGGCAATGGTTGTGCCACCACTTGAAGACACAGGGGTAATGGTTAGTTGTTGGGGTAACCCAGCATTTTGAACTTGAAGATTTGAAAGGCTTTGCAGATTCTGAACCTGTACAGTTTGCCAGCTGATCTGCCCTGATGGTGTTAAAGTTGGAGCCCGGATGAGCACCTGAGTTGGACTCACTGCCTGCAGCTGAACGTTCTGCAAAGGCTGCTGCTGGATGGTCTGTATCGTCTGCCCTGACTGGAGCTGAAACGACTGTGGAGGAATGGCCTGAATAATCTGCTGTTGAGGCTGCTGGATCTGTATCTGCTGCAGAATAGGCTGACCTACGATTTGGACCTGTTGAAGGGAACCTGACTGATCCTGGACGTTCTGTAGTCCATTGGACTGCAGCTGACTGGAGCTCTGGGCTTCAGAGTCTGTAGCAGTTGTTTGAGGTTCTTCAGTTGTCTGCTCTGAACTGCTGCCTGCTGTGCTTGTGTACTGGCCTGCTTCTGCAGAGCTTACTAGCGTGTCACTGCTAGTGAGAGATGTTGAGGCAGTGGTTGTAGAGGTGGAAGATGAGGAAGGAGACTCTGGCATTGTACTAACAGAGGCAGAAGTGACAGGCGTAGATGCTAGCTGATTTCCGTTGGAAACTCCGCTCTCAGTAGACTGGCCAACTTGACCTGAACCTCCTCCAGCTGCCACATTGTTTATCACAGGCAATGCCAGGGTCACCCCACCAATGTTTATAGGTAACGTTGTTACAACTTGTGCCTGAGTACCAGGAATAGTTTGAAGTTGCAGTGGTATGGAAACACCAGGCCTAATTTGGACTGGAACAGTCTGATTTGCTAGGTTTTGAGCAATAACATTCCCCGAAGCTGTCCTATTTGCAGCTGTGAGGATAGCTTGATTACTCCCTGCAGGAATAAGCTGAATTTGACCCTGTAGGTCTTGTAGACCAGTAGCATTAGACGGATTGATTTGAAGTTGTTGACCTTCTGTTGTCTGAACCTGTGGGATCACTTGGTATTGGACACTACCACTTGGATTTTGTACTTGAATGACTTGGAATTGTCCAGGGGTTGTTGCAGAAGAATTGCTCGATTTGGTTTTTGAAGGAGATGTACTTCCATTGTTACTGCTGGAGGGACTTGGTGCACTCGAGGCAACAGAAGATCCTTGTTGAGCAGCATTATTTTCTTTCGAAGCAGAAGGAGCAGCAGCAACAAGCTGCCAAGCGTTTCCAGCAAGCTGAGTTGTTACCAATTCTAACTGCTGTGGCTGATTCTGAAGCTGCACCAACCCCTGATTTGGATCTATAATAATCTGCTGCTGTCCAGTTCCTTGATTCTCACCAGGAGTTCCTATTTTGCTGCAAGTGGCTGCTAGCAAAGCGAGAGGTGAAGGCTGAGAATCCTATCCATAAAGAGAGAAAACAGAACAGATTCAAGAGAAGAACGAGTATGAACCATCAGAAGCATTAAGGTTCACACAGGAAGCAGAAAAAAAAAAAAGTGCTTCTACATAGAGACCAATGATACAGCTCTGAATAAGGAAGTATGTGTTTCTGTAAATAATCTTTAAACATAAAGGTCCCAAATATCAATGAATATGTGACAGCCAGGACCTCAACTGCATCCTGAATCCAGTCTCTTTTTTTCCCTAAAATAAAGAAAAATTTTGAAAGTACTTCTATTGCATGGAAAGCAGCTGATCGCTGCAAAATGCAACCAAAAAACATGTCCAGGCAGCAAAAATATTGCACCCAACCAACTATGTTTCATCCAACCCAAAGAAAGATGCCTTGAGCAGGAAATGCTGTTAGCCAAACATTTCATTTTAAATGCTAATAGTTTGGGCACTTCCCTATTTGGATGTCTGTGCTTTACCTGTGAGCCTCCAGTTTTCCCTTTTTTATTGTTATTGTTGTTATTCTCTGCCTCGGGAGATTTTTCTCCCTCTGTGGGCATAGTTTCCTCCTTCTTTTGATCTGCAAAAAATATCAAGTGTAACAGGTTAATTATTCACCTTCATTTATACAAAAACAAAACCTACGAGCATATCCTTTTTGATTCCCAGCTTGTCGCCTTTACCTCTTCATCAAAACAACAGTGGAAATCATTATTACAAAAGAACGAGTCCTAAGAAACGTGGTTTGAAACCCAACCCATGGGGGCTGGAGAGTTAACACCCAGAAAGGGGAGGTTTGGTTTCCTCTCCCAGAGACAGCAGGAAAAAACCACCCACAACCCTCCTCCCCCTCCTGCCCCCTAAAGCACCGACGGCCACTCAGTGGCCGCCGATGCTTTAGGGGGCAGGAGGAGGGTTGTGCATGGGAGGGAAAGGGGGAGGAAAAGAGGAACGAAGGAGGGAGGGATGAGCACGGGAGGGAGGGTTATCGAAGAAAGGGGGAATGGAGGAGGGAGGTACGGAGGAGGCAAGTCGGAGGGGCAGGCAGGGGAGAAAGAAAGGGGGCACAAGAGGAAGCAGCACGGATGGGCGGAGGGGCAGCAAGAGAAGACCGGGGTACGAAGGGGGAGAAGCAGGGAAGAAAAGGGGGAACCCGGGAGGGCGGGATAGAGGGGGATGAAGGGTGGAGGGAGGAGCGGAGGGAGGGAGGGGTGTGCACGGGAAGGAGAGAGGGAGGGGGTTACATACCGCTCATCCCGCAT
>WHYT01017716.1:233999-290891 GCA_009806455.1 Tetrax tetrax | reverse complement strand
GGCGTGGGCAGGCGAAGGGCGTGGCCCGGCCGCTGCGAGGCGGGGCCCGGCCGAGCCGCGAGCCCTCGGGCTGCCGGCGGGCCCGCCGCAGCTCGGGCGCTGATTGACGGCGCGCGCGCGCCGGCCGCCAGCAAATCCGGCGAGGGGCGGGCGGGGCCGCGGGCGGGGCCGCGGGCGGCGCTGGCCAACCCGGTGGCACCTGCCCGCCTCGCTCGCCGCTAACTGACAGGGCGCGGGAAGCCGCGCCGCAACATCCCCTGAGGCGCGGCTCTCTCCTTTCGCGCCGTGCCCCGCTGCCGGCCCCCTCCCTTCCCTAGCCCGGCCGGAGAGGGCGGAGGGGAGACCTCGCTATTTCCATATGGAAGCCGGGGCCTGTTCCCCTGCTCCTTCGTAACAGGCTTCCGAGCCAGCCCTCTGCCTGCGCTCCCGGCTCAGCGGGAGGCAGGCGGCCCAGGAATCGCTTCTCCATCTGCTAGGGATATTTCCCGCAGCCGGGGGCGAGGGGGCGGGAACTGGCTTCCTCCCTCCCCATTGGCTCAGCCGTGGCGGCGGGCGCGCGGGGCACGCCGGGACGTGTAGTTCTGGGCGGGCGCTCGGAGCGCACAGAGCGGCGATGGCGCATGCGCAGAGAGGGTGGCGGGCGTTGGAGGCGGTGGGGGGGCGGTGCTCTCTCCGGCAGGTGCCGTTGGGCGACGTCAGCCGCCGGCCGGGGCTGCTGGGGCCCTGTAGGCCGGGCGGAGGGGGAGCGGGGCGGCGAGGCGGGGCGGGTCGGGTCGGATCGGGTCAGCTCAGCTAAGCTCAGCACTTTGCGTAGCCTCGCTGCAGAGTCAGAGCGGGAATCAGCCCTTAGCAGCCTGTGGTGGCCCAAGCTGGTCGTCGTTGCATTACAAACCGATAAATTACGGTTGTGCTGTTGGTTTCCCTCACTTCTCGTGGCCCTCGTTCCCTGTGGGAGCAGGCCCCGGTGTGCCATGGCTGGTTTGGAAAGGCAGCTGGGTAAGCCATAACTGGTTGTGGTTGTGGCGTGGTACAAGAAATGGTGGATCTGCTGAAGCTGGGAGCATGGCAAAGCCTGTTAACCGCATTCAAATTTGGAAGAAATTTGATTGTGGTACGCATGTGCTGCTCTGTAAGTTTAAATTTTCTGTACTACATGCCCAAATTCTTTGTCAAGTAATACAGAGCACCTGCTAACCACAAGTCAGTGACAAAAGTGCCAAAGACTTTCTTTACCAGCTGGTCAACAGTTTCATCCTTCAAAGGGATGAGGACACCCTTAGCCTCCATCCCAGGCCTCCAGCACACTCTCTGGAATAAAGAAAATGTAGAAATATCAAGCTTGTCCATTGCAGAGTAAGAAAACGGTCAGAAAAAAACATGGCGCAAGCTGTTACCAGGTGGTGTACACAGTCAGAACGCACAGGTCAGAAGCAGATGCATCAGAAAATGACACTACAAATGCTGAATAAATTGTGTTCAGATAAGCAAATGGTAATATATCACAGCTTACAGCTCAGCCAAACCTCAGTGCCTTCTCCTAGGCAGTGCCGGGGAGCAGAAGAGCAGGGCTGCCCCAGAAGGGCTGCCCAGGAGAGCTCAGCCCGGCATGGCAGTGCCCTCTTAGGCAGGGCGCCATCCTCCGTGTCCGAGCAGGGCCAGGGTGGTGATGGGACCTGCCAGTGGTCCAGTGGTCGTCAGAGGAGCAGGAGACAGGGCCACCTCTGCCACAGGTCTGGGTCTGGGGCGAGGAGCTCCACCAGAGCTCAAACCTGGCCCCTGGGTGGTGGGTGGGGGTCCTGGGCAAGGGTGGTCAGGGCACCGCAGTTTGCCTGTGCCCTCAGGGCCCTGAGAGGCAGTGTATTCATTGCACCTCCTGAATGAGGAGAATGCATGAAGAATGGGCAAATATATTAGCAAGGGCACTCTTTTTGTCAGTGAGAGACTGGTGTTTTAAACTTTTAACTTTTAAGGTAAATAAACTAAATAAGCTTTTAAACTTTCACTGTATCTGCAGCTGTTGGTACAGTGCTTTTGAAAATCTGGCTCTAGGGTGCAAAGAGTAAGAGCTCTGTCTCAACTCAGGAAGTGATTGAAGTGACAGATAGAAGATGGTGGTGGTGTAGGTGGTTTCAGTAGGGGCAACATGATTTTTATATATTTTTACCATCCACAGTTACTCCTATACCACCTACTCTTTCCCAAATTCTAAATGTCACTCTTGTTCAAATTCTTTCTGCCAACGTAAGCTTTCTGAACCTGCTTCTTTCGGCATTGTTTCCACATGAACCAGTACCTACGCTGTGCACCCTGACAGTGGTTGCTCTCTGTGGGCTCTCATAGAAGTCAGCAGAAGTCACCTGCTTAGTTACCTGGAAGTAGGATTAGGATGTATATTGGTTGACCCATTAGTCCCAACTGCTGTTGGAATGGATTAAACAAATATATCATAAATAGAGAAAAATTAAGCAGAATGTTTTCATCACAATCTTCTTTCAGGCTCAGAAGTTTATAAGTGTGTTGACCTCCAGGAAGAGAGGACAGCATGGAAATGCATGGGTGAGCAAAGACCCACTGAAATGTGAGGTTCCTGGCAAGATGTAGCTCAAGCGTAGTATCACATGAGGGTAGCTGTTTTGCACAACAGCCCAAACTAAGAAAATCCATTTCATGCTGAGTCTCTGCTGCTTGGCATCTCTTATGGTGTATATGTATTTTAATTAATTACAAAGAGCTTAGCTCCTTGTTTTTAATATTTTAATTATCCTTTCTCTGTATCCATATGTGCAGTTTTCTGTCTCTCTTGTTTGTCAGTTCTATGTTTTGTTTCTGGTTTTCTAGTCTTTTGATGACATTATTTAGCACCCTGATTTAATTTTCTTTATTTTCTCCAACTTTTTTTCTCCGTGAAATTACTTCCCTGGACCTTGCTTTTCTTATTATTTTGTGCTACTTTCTTTCTTGGTTCTAATAACTGCTCTTTTCTCCACCTCAAAAATATTGTTCCAGCCAAATTCTCCACCTGTGTTTTGCATTTTTTTTTCTTTTCTAAGCTTCCAAACTATCTTGTATCTTCTTTTATGTCACTTCTGGCTTGCTCTCTAAGCTATCCTTTAGCATTCATTGATTTTTCACCTAACACAATGACTGAGATTTTTGAACGTATTTAGGCATTGCTCTACTGAGCACAGTGAGGCTTGTAATGCTGTACAGAGCAACACCTAAATATCTTTACAAAGAAAAAAAAAAAAAAGAGGGGGGCGTGAAGGGGGAGGGAGAGACAGCTGGCTGCGTGCTCCTGTTTCATTGGTTATACTCTCTACTATCTGCCAGCACTTACTTAGGTTGCGTTTGGACAGAGAGAGCGGAGAGACCAGGAGCTGTAAACAACAGAGACAGTAATGAGATGGTGGCTTCACAAAACTGTAAATCCAGTTGTAGGGTAGCTAGTGTTAGATTAAAAATGCTGCAGCCCTCAGACACAGTATGTTGAACTAATGTAAGACTGCTCTGTTTGACTGAAGGTGGGGGTGGAGGTAAGAATATATAAATAAACAAATGAAGGAATAATCTTTATCTGGCAGGATTATGCAGGATCAGGTATCAGATATCCACATTTCTGAATGAACCTTCTTCACCAGCGCAAAGGCTCTTTTGACAATTCTTTCATGCTCCCTTTCTGCTCTTGATACTGCTTTGTCGTGCAACGCAAATTTTTCCAAGAAATCACTTTCCCTATGTATATGCAGGTTTGGGTGCATATTTTTCTTCTTTTATTTGAGCCCTTGCTGGAATCTGGTGTTTTGTTGTAAACTGTCTTGGCTGCAACAACAGCAGCTTTGAAGAATTTGGTGACAGCATAGCGTTACTGATCAGACAGAGCTTGGACCAGAGCCAGAGTGGAAATTGTGTACTTGGCAAGCGCACTCCTGAGGCATTGTTCCACATGATCCCAAGTGGACCAAGTCAGAGGTATTTGACCTGCTTGGATTCTGTGGAAAACATCTGTTGGCAATGCCATGGGAACTCAAGGCGTGAATTCTTCTGTAGTGGCATTTCTTTGCAAATGCATCGGCCTGGGAGACTTCAAACAGCACAGGACTGGGTTAAGAATCCCTCATCCAGGAAGACTAATGGTGAAAATGAATGCTCCAGTTCTGCCTGTCACGGCCCTAGCTTCTCCAAGCCTGAAGCACAAAGCTCCCCTTCCTTTCTATACCATGTCTGTACCCATTGCACCTGCTTCTCACTCACCTGATGTTCTCCTAGGATTTTCTCATGTCATATGGGGGTAATTATGAGAAAACAGGTATGTCTCAGACACTGAATCAAGTATTTATTTATTCCAAATAGAATTTATGCAATAACATGACTCTAGACGGGCCCCATGCACTCCCTACCCTGTTACCATATCAACTCTGATTATTGGGTGACATTGCATCAGACATTTAAAAGTCAGCTTTTAACTTAGGATAGAAAAGTTGAATCGACTTGACATTACTCAAGACATCAGAATTTATTCCTTGTCACAGTAACAGGTCACAGCTGTGTTCCAGGACTTGCGTGTGTCCAAGGACACAGCATGGACATCAACTTCAGGACATTCATTGATGGGCTTCCCATGGGTTAGTCAAAGGGTTCACTACCCAGAATCAGTCACAGCATAAGGTGACGTGACCTTAAGGGAGTGACCATCTCTTCTGTACACTTTTCTATGCTTGACCTATTGCAAGTTTGAAGGCTAAAATAAAGTCTTGCCCAAAGTCTGTTCGAACTTGAGGAGCTACTTGACTCTACTTGTCATTGTTATGAAGTGTCTTTGGCTTCTCTCCTCCTGTCCCTAACTTCTGACATATCTACATCTCTGCGGACATCTTGCTTTCTCCTTTCTCCCAAGCCAGAGAGCCCCCATTGCCAAGTAGGTGGCATGACCTACCATAACTAGTGCTAAATTAAGTAGGGAAGGAAAAAACTTGGGATGCACATCCTCACAATTAGAAGATAGATACTGTTTAAAAATTGTAGGAAAGCTATGGGTAGAATCAAGTCTGACAGAAGATCCATGATTTTTCTTTGAGCTGGAGAAGAACACACAGCTAGCTACCCTGTGACAGCAACTTAAGCAGGAATTGAAAAGGCCTCAGTGGAGACTGCCAATGGCTGAGCTAATGAATTTGGATGTTGGGGTGCAGGCACAGTCACCAGTGCCTCTTGATGGGTCAATCTGTTGATTTCAGTGTGCTGGGAGCTTGAGCAATCATAGTCTGCTTCTGTCAGAATGGCTGGGAGAGAGCTTTGGGACACGCAGGTATCATGCAACTTGCTCAATCACCCGACACTGGCTTTGTCTCCCGTGATTGTCTACAACAGCTTGCAACACAATTACTCCTTCCTTTTGATCTAGAGCATGGAGACCTGAATATGCACAGTATTTTTCCCCTTCAGCTGAGAAAGTATCCAAGAAAATCCAAGAAAAATCTGCTCCCACTTCTTATCAAAATGGTTGTTTTCATTTCCTAAATAACCTTGCTTGCTGTTAATTTTCCAGTCCCAGCATGCTGCCAGAGCACTGATATAGTGGAATTATTCTTTGGGTCTCCACATGACTAGTTATCCTCCTCTACTTGTTCAGCAATATGCTTATACAAGTCATATAGTCATACTAGCCCCAAGTAAGGGCTGAACTTTTCACAAATCTACTGTTAATGTTGTATTTCCTATCCTAGAATTCTCATTTCACTGCTGAGCTGCCCCCCCTGCATTTGCAGAACTCTTCTCACAGAGCTAGCTGTGACACCGAAAGGGATCCTGTCTTTGTAATCAGTGACAGCATCTGACTACACAGAAAGTTATGCCTGATGCAGCTCCAACTTTGCTGTCTCATTTTATGTGGCCCATTGTGTGCAGGAAACAGTGCTTCTGGCTCAGGAAGTCTGCATGCATCTGTGCGGCCACTGAAAGCACTGCTGCCGTGCCCAGATATGTGCTTCTTGCTCAGTTCATCTTGCAAAAATGGAGAGGCTCTGATGGTGAGTGTGGTGACAGGCTTATGGTATTTTATGTGAGTTTTTTAATGCTGTTGGGTCTGTCAAAGACAGAAGCATGAACCCTCTCCCCTATTCCCTGCAGTGAAATAGGGCTGGCAGCTTACAAGTACCAGAGGATGAGAAAGTGGAATGCAGTGCAATCTAGGATACTAGTCAATATGCCTACAATAGACATAAGCATAAGCAGAATATCTGATGCTTTGTGTAATGTGCAATTTGTGATCCAAATTTTGTACATGCTACCAGTGGCTCAGTTCTGCACAAGTCTTATATTAATAAATGTAAAAAATGCTGCATGAGAGACATGTCAATAACAATGCTGGTTCTTATTTGAGAAAATCAATGGATATACCTGGAAATTCAAGTCTAGAAGTACAGCAGGTGTATGGGAGAATGTGAGGTAGAATTTTTACCCCTAAACTCTAATAGAAAAGAAAACTGACAAAACAAGCACATTCGATAGTCTCAAATATATTTTCTAACCTCAACTCTTCAATGAGGTACAGTTTTACTTTAATGAAGTTTCTGAGGTGAGAGAACTGAGAACATGAGCCATAGACTCCATTTTTATCTAGATCCGAATCTCAGTGCTTTTTGTGGTAGAAGAATGACCCTTGTAAAAGAAGTGCACAAAGAAGGGTACAAATGGAAGTAAAGTAGTAGTAATAGATCATGGCAAGTACTCAGGATTCGTGGCTCAAGTGCCAATGAAGGATACAGCTAAGAGTAGCAAATTCTTGTTACCACAGATGACTGCTTTAAGGAGAGGTAGCTTTGCTGGTGCACAAGAGATTGAGTCCTAAGTAACAAACAAGATCTGATTTAAGAAATAATTACAGCTGATTCCCTCTGTCACAGTAGCTGCAAGATAGTGATCATAAATGTAGTGATCTTAACTGCAGAATGTCCAAAGGCATAAAACCATGAAACCAAAGGCAAAATATTTAAGAAAACAAAATTCTTAGAATGAACTTGGTAACTGTTTAAATACACCACAGTAAAATGGTAAAAACAGCAAACATATTGCATTGGATGATTTATTCCAGTAATAAGTAAGTCTACTAAGAATTGACAGCAACCTCAGTGATGCCAGGAGGAAGCATCATGAACAGTGGCAACTGAATTTTGTAGCTGATGCGTGTATCAGAGGGGCTCTGTGGGGAAACTTGAAATTCAAGTGGCCAGAAATAAATCCAAAAGAAAATAAATATTTGGAATCAAAGACCCGCAGGCATCAAGAGACACATTAAGCTGTCTTGAGAGAATGGATCAAAGTCAGTAGCAGATCTGACCTCTCTGCAGATGTTACTACTTACAAGGAGCAAACCACCAGGGCATGAATTTCTTTTTGCAGATAAGAAAGGCAAGTCACTGTCAGAAACTGACATGAAAATATTTAGTATTAAAATAAAAAAGCTAATTTAAGTTAAAAGTTTCTGTGTCTTTGATATTGTAACAACAGTAGCTAGAATGAAAAAAAAATGCTGGAGCCCATACTGTTTGCCTCTTGCTCCAAGGAACAGAGCATCTCTGACGAGTATTTTTCTAATCTGTTCTTAGAAATCTGAATGGTGGAGATTATACCACATCTTTAGATGACCTATTCCTGTCCATAGCTATCCTTAGATGTGAAAGTTTTTCCTGTCTTAGCCTAAACCTTTCCTGCTGCAACTGAAGCCAGTTAGGTTTTATCCTGTCCTCAGTGTCATCAATATCAATGGGATCCCTGCTTATGGGACCCTTCTACATATTGGAAGGTTTTTTTTCAATCATTCTCCATCTTTTAAATCTCCTTTTTAAAAAAAAAAAACAAAAAACAAACATCTTTTTGTACTATCCTATTAAACTACACCAAACTAAGACTTCTGAGATATGAGTTAAGAAAAACTATTACTAACCCTGTCTTGCATATGACACATCTATTAAAATGTCCCAGGATGAGTTTTTCTATTTTTGTATGCGCATCATATTGTTGAGTCATATTCAATATGTGGTTTACTGTAACACCCAAGTCTCTTTCTGCAGTGCTGTTACTATTCTCCATTTTGTATTTACGCATTTGATTTTTTCTTACCTCAGTGTAGTGCTTGGTATTTGTGTTTATTGAGTTTCACCTTATTGATTACAGACCACTTCTCCCATTTGTCAAAGTCATTTTGAATTCTCATCCTTCAGCTCCCTTGCAAGCCTTTCTAGTTTGGCAGCATGTGCAAATTTTTTAAGTGTGCTCTCTGTTCCATCATCCAAGTCATGAATGAAAATGTTACATCATATCAGATCTTGACTAGACTAACAGAATTCTATATTGCTAGGTCTTGGAGTGTTTTCTGCAAGCAATTGTGCATGTACTGTGTGGTAGTTTAGCCCGGAACAAAATATTTCTGTACACTGTCTGTAAGAATGTCGTGTAAGACAGTGCCCAAAGACTCACTGAAGTCGATACACATCACTTCTACTGCCTCTTTTGCTGCAGGCCAGATACTCTGTTAGAGAAAGGAAATATAGCAGTTTAACAAACTTTTGTTTGCAACAAATTTTTGTCGAGTGTTTCTTTTTCACTGATCCTTCAGGTGCTTTTAATATGGCTATTTAATAATTTATTAGAGTATTGTTCTTGATGTTGAAATTGTGTTGACCACCAATTCCCCTTTTCTTTCTAAAGATAATATTATATTCTCCTCTATTCAGACTCACTTGTCTTCCATGAATTCTTGGAGACAGTGATGACAATGAGGAGTTATGAATGTTTTAATTCTAGAAACACTCCTCTACAGGTAAATATTTAGATGACAAGTGAACGTAGAAGTCATGACTCTACTTAAAATGAATATTTGACTCTTGCTTTAATAAGAGGTTAGCTCAGAAAACATTGTTAAAGACAAAATTTACAAGATAGAAAAGAATAAAGTAGAATAATTTATCAGAAGGAAAATTGTATGACCAGTGTAATAGTATTCTTTGTAACTTTAACAGACTTTTCCTTCTAAGTATTGCCAAGGGTTATTATAAGAAGCTTTTTAAATACTTACTGATTTTCTTTACTGAAACTACGTTATTATAAAGTACTGATTGCCAAATTGCTTACTTGAAAGTTGTCTGGTAGTAAGTCAGTGGGCAAAAAGAGTTAAAAAGGCCAAGAAAATGTTAGGATACAGGTAGTAAGATACAGAAATACTGAAATACACAGTATTTACACGTGACTGGTTCTTTTTATCTCACTATCCCACAATTTTCCCACTCCTGTTCTTCCCCAAATCACCTAAACCTCTCCCTTTTCTTCCCTTTGGTTCCTCCCCCTAAACATCTCCTAGTAAGTCCTGTATGATCCCAAACTGCTTTTCTCCTGCATCCCATGGTGTATCCCAACCCTGGGCAGCAGGGGTCTGAAAGGCGATCCAGAGAGCTGCTCACTCGCAGTTCCTTGTCATGATGGGTTTTTCACCTGGACACTGGGGCTGAGGCTCTGCTGGGGCAGCCCTTGGTGGGGCCTGGGCAAGGTGTTTGTTCCTCAATGGTCCCTGGTTCAGGTTTCTGCCTGCCACTCTGCGTCTGTGTTCTCCGTGGGGCTTGTGGAGGTGAGTCTTCAGTGGGCTGATGGCTCCAGTGATGTGCCTGGGGTTCCCCTTCTGCCACTGTCTCTCTGAGCTCCTCTGTGGGCATTCAGGTGAATTTTATCACACAACCTAATACAGAATGTCTCTTCTGCCACAGATGGGACTCTAGATACTGAAAAAAAAATAAAAATACGATTGGAAGCTTTCAAATGTAGTTGATTTCTGTTAGTGAAATTTAAAGCTCTCTGGAAAGCACCCATTTACTTTTGGCCTTATAAGCAAAGCTGTCCCCGTTTGATGTTACGTGTTGTGGAAGATCCAATGATTACTTGAGCCTGTTTTTTCTTCTGTTTTAAGGAAAAATATGTCAACAACCCAGTGAAGAAAGTGAGTATGGCATTTTACACCGGTCATATTTTGTTTCACTGGTTTTTGTTTTTTGGGTTTTTTGTTTTGTTTTGTTTTGGGTTTTGAGTTGAATTATGATGGAAATGTAAAAAGTGCTTTCTATTTTATAAAGAACTTCATGCAGATTGCTAAGATTCATCTCCAAAGTGTTAAAAGTCACATTATAAATCATAACGGAAGTCTTCTCTTTCCATCAAGTTTTAGTTATTATGTGAGAGAAAAAAGGAAATTGCTTTTGGATACTCCTTGGAATTATGTGATGCTGTAAGAAGCTGTTGCTAAAAAATAGGAGCATTCAACCTTTCCTGCTTGGCAAAAGAATGTGGCCATGAACAGCTCTCCATCTGACTTAGAAGAGCACCTTAATTTATAGCTGTATGTTTAAATTTTTATTTTACAGCACAGGCACAGTTGCTTGACATCAAAGGCAGCTTTCCTAGGCTGCAAATTGATTGAACTTCGCTGTCTCGGTAGCTGCACGTTGCAACAAGCAGCTCACAGAAGTGGACACAACTAATTTGACACCATGTTGCTCATTCACCTTAGTCTTAGATGAGGACCAAATAAAGAGTTTTAATGTCAGAGTTGTATCTCCTGTAACAGTAGATAACAGCTCTGAACTAGTTAGATGCATCAGTAGCCTTCTACTACTCTCTAAGCTGAACAGGAAATCTAATTCATCTCATGTGGTTTCCTGCTGAAATATATATTTGCAATGACAAATGTATGAGCACTGCAAAATTAAGTTACTAGATAGTGAAAGATATCTTTTGTATTTTGGTATTTTTTTCTACAATGAAACGTTAAACTTGTCAAACAAGTGACTAAGCTCAACATAAAATATAATATGGAAATTGTTTCTCTCTTTACCTACTTGAAAAATAATAATTAAAAGATAACAAAGAGAAAGATATATGAACTTTCTGTTTCAGTGTGTATGTTTTGCATATTAAAAAATGGAAGATGTTCTCACTAGAGTGAAGTCTGCCCTCAGGCTTCACAAGGGCACCTGGCAGCTCTGGAGTGAGCACTGCTCCGCTGCCTAGCTGAGATGACTAAAGAGCATGCATGGAGAACTGAACTCTCTGGGTACCATTCAGTGTCCCTCTGTGGGAATGTGTGCATTCAGTCAGGAGGGAGTGGCTACTGTAATCGCACCATGGTGCAGATGGAAGATTTGGCTCTGAGCGGCTAAACTGTTTTGTCAGTTTGACAACAAATTATACTGCAGGTAGAATTCCCTGGTCCTGTCCCTACGCTGACCTTACCTATTTTTCCTGTTTCAAACAGAGAGTGAGAAGAGAAATGACAGGGATAACCAAAGTAAAACCTGACACCTTCTGTTTTGTATGACCAGCAAATGCTTTGTGCAAAGCTCCCGCAGAGTCTCTCTGTAAAGCTGAGGTGGCCGGCTATGGACACAACAAAGCAGGAAGCACCTCTAGAAACATGAAACGGCCACACTGGATCTTATGCCAGTTTGATCTCTTCTTCTGTCCTGTATCAGAGGACATACTTGGAGTTCCTTAGTTTCAACTCTTATTTTAAAATTATTCTTGTTTTGCCAGAGTTTATAATCTGCCATTTTTAGTAACAGACAGACTTCAAAAATATTGTTCTTGACAATACTCGTCTCATAGTCAGAAAAGCCATGATCTTGCAAATCACAGTGACCTATACCAATCTCACTGGTTGTTGCAGCACTAATCATTAGCAACTGCAGTACTACAGGATACTCCTTGTATCAATAACCTTAATAAGTCTTAATAAAGTCTTCTGAGTTTGGCATTTAGTTTTATGTACTGATTCACAGCCACATACTTACCTGCGCTGGGTTCATATTCAGCTGTGTGTTTTCACCGCTATCTTTAGCCAATTTGAGAAGGTGCTCTTCCAAAAAGAATGGTTCTCCTTCTCGCCCTGATGTGCATCACCACTGACACCCCTGTGATAGTACCAGCACTTGTGTGGCTGTGCAGTCAGAGAAGCTGACTTAATCCATCTGGAAAAAACAATCACAAAATAGGTATTTTCTCAGCTAGGTCAGCAAGCTGTTTCAGCTGCCTGTGCTGATGAAGCACCACAGTCCGAACACAAAGTCAAGGTGAGAAGATTGGAAGAGACTGGAATTGTGCCTTTCAGCAGTGGTGGAGGTCAGTTACAAGAGGCGTGAAACCACTTCTTCACCGTGGGATTAGCAGAATGCCTTCGCACCGATTTTCCTTGCTATCATGATGTCTTTTCTTCTCTCCCTCCTTCATAATAGGCTTAGCCATGCTGTGAGACTGTACTTGCAAAATAGCTGAAAAGAGATGCGTACCATGTTTGGATGCTTGAGTTGCCTTTGCTGGCAGCATGACCCCCATGAGTGCTTTATGGCTGCTACTTCAGCTTGTCCAAACCCCATGTTTATCCATGCTGGTTTTCACTTCAGCTTGTATATAAGCACAAGTTGACTGATGTGCTAAAAAGGGAAATTCACGTAGGAAATGTGGACAGAAAAAATTAGTCTGACTTACTCTTCATAGGCCACGTAGGGCAGAGTTAGCTTAAGTAATACACAATAAAGAATTAAGCCCAAAATGAGAGGTGTCTCACAAGGACTCTGCATGACACATTGTATAGCAGCAGCATCAGGACATGTACTGGCCTCATAGGAATTTTAAAGCATACAGTTTGAATTTCACACAATATGTGGATAAGCCTACAAATAAGCAGTGAGGATGAAACAATTGCCATTACTTCTCAAAACATTTTTGAAAGTTGATCCTCTGTCTACCATGTTGCTGATACAGATTTTTACAAGGAGAGGATAATGCTGCTTTAACTGCTGCAACACAGTAACACTCCCTGGAGAGCTACTATGGCATGTGAGGATAGCTGGTCCAATTCACTCTTTGGCCTTGCTCCCAGCCATTCCTCCTATGTCAGAAGCTGAACTGAGTGATCAGGCATTGCTATTCACCGGTTTTACAAGTCTCAAGGTATTCTGTAATTTGGAGAAGCTCCTTGGCTGACATTTCATATTTTTTAAAAACTTCAGGTCTAAAGTCTGTCAGCTTCTTTAAAAATTTATTTTAGATATTTTATTGTTTATTTTCAAGAAAAAACAATTCTTAATCAGACCAGTACGTCCCAGCCACACACACGCACACGTTAAGGGCCATCATTGCCACATCCTGCTATTTAGTTTCTGGGGAGAAGATATTTGGGCCATTTGTGCCTGCATTTTGGGGAGAACCTGTCACAGTTGCTGTTAGCCCAAGTGTTTTCTCTCCTAGTTCACTGGAAGAAGATCCCAAAATCTGAGGAATATGTCTGGGATGTGACTCATTGGCAAATACTGAACACACTTCAGAAAAGCATCACTGGAAGTATCACTAGCATGAACAAACCTGCCCTGCCTTCCCATCTTTTTAGCCTATATTTACTGTTATTATTTTACACTGGAACAGGTTGCCCAGAGAGGTGATAGATGCCCCATCCCTGGAAACATTCAAGGCCAGGCTGGATGGGGCTCTAAGCAACCTGATCTAGTTAAAGGTCTCTCTGCTCCTTGCAGGGGGTTGGACTAGGTGACCTTTGAAGGTCCCTTCCAACCCAAACTTGTATGATTAGTGAAGGAACATACTAGAGAGAAGGGACAGCGGTGGATGAAAGTGATCTCAGTGGCCAAGAAAGCCTTACTCTCCAGCCCTTGCTCCCACTCTTCCTCATCCACATGTTACTGACCCCTTAAGCCCCCGTCCTTCCTTATTCTAGCTCTGGCAGTAGGCAGGCTTTGCTGTAAGTTGATCTAACCCACTGCAAACTGACAGTGACTCCCAGAAATGCCCCATTAGCTCTGGAGCTGGCGTGCTGTGAGCCACAGGAGTGAGTGGTTAGCGCTGGGGCAGAAAGGAAAGGTGGGAAGGGCAGGGACCAGTGTGTGCATCAGCTGTGGTTGGGTGTTAATTCAGCTTACTAGAGTTGTGAAACCATCCCTCGAAGCTGACCAGTCTGTCTTGCAAGCAAAGGAAGTGAAAATACTTATCAGTAAGTAACCTATAAACTGTGGTTAACAGTGTTGCTGCAATTACTAATGTAGGCAAAAGCTGGAAGGCAGTGTTATTCAAGTCTTCATTCACTGCAGATACACCACTGATAATAGAGTAATATGCAGTTGAAACATAATTGGAACACAAAGGAAAGCTTAAGCTATTTATAGTGTTTAATAATTAATTTAATAGTAAAAAGTGCACCTATTGTAGTGTTAATTTTCCAATTTAATTTCATTATTACTTCTATTTCTTCATTAATAATGCAATAGCTTATTTTTGTATAGTGCCTCTTTTTGCACAATTCCCATTTTGCATCTGAATTTAATCAAGATCTTTCTATTGTTCATAAAAAATACATACGTACCCACACACATACATTCTGAACAGTTGCTTGAGACTCTGCACATTGTAATCTATCCGAGCCCCACAAGACTCACAAAGGGGATCTTATTCCTAAATGCTTATTCCAGGATGCGTGAGACAGCTCTAAATTTTGACATTCTTATGCTCACAACACTCTGGTAAAATCAAGGAGTTTATTACCCACCATACAGCTGGAATATTAATGCACAGAGACGTTAAAGTCTGTATTCAAAAAAAGACGTTTAAGTGGTAAGAAAAGCCTTTGTGGAACGGGCGGTGAACTTAAACCTGCCAAATCTAAGAGAATCTTCCTTACTACTGGACTTTCTTATCTCAATAAAATTGAAACAAACAGTTCATTTAAAGCTGCATTTAGAGTACTTTGTTGAGTGTGTAGAAAGATTTTCACGTAAGGGGAGTTTTGGATGCAGGTCACAGGAGGGTGGAAATGGTGTAAAACAGCTGCTGATGCCGATGATGCCTTTTATGACTGATGAAAATGAAAGCTGTGAAGTTTTGAAAAAAATAATATCCATGACATCAAAAAAAAAGCTTCAATTAAGGAATACTGGGTTATGCTAAAGCCCTGAGGGACTGAAGTCAGGAGAGTGGAGACATTCCTCTGGGAAAAAAATAGAAAAAAAAAAAAAAGAGACTCCATACATTAACTTAGCATTGCTTTAGAACAAGTTGTTGTTGTTGTTACTTAGAAAGCCAGTGTGGTGTCAGCCTGTGCACCTATTTGGAATGTATAGCCTGTAAAAAAACCCCAAATAATCAATTTTAAGGTAAAGTTTAAACTGTGAAAAAATGGGATGCTATTATCTTCGTGTTATGGGC
Source organism: Tetrax tetrax (assembly GCA_009806455.1). Taxonomy (NCBI): domain Eukaryota; kingdom Metazoa; phylum Chordata; class Aves; order Otidiformes; family Otididae; genus Tetrax; species Tetrax tetrax. Next base: position 275,642 of record WHYT01017716.1, on the reverse strand, counting down.
TTGCTTTGCTATATTAATGTTAAAATACTTCTCAGCATTTCAGATCATATTATGAATATAATAATAAATTTTGTAGCTTTATTTTACATGAAATCAATTTAGTGGAGATATTTAGAATATTTAGAGGGGAGTTGCATGCATATGTTATGGCTAAGAAAGGAAAGTTAAAACGGAAGTGCATAAAGCGTGGAATAAACATTTTCCAAAGGAATTTTCCCTGACATGAAAGGAATTCTTGATAGGACTTCTAATTTCCTATGATGGCTGTAGGAGACGAGTCTAAAGAAATAGAGAAGTTGGATTTCTAACAGGTGACATACAAAAATATAGTAGATAGAATATGCTTTATTTTGACTGTCGTGGTTTAGACCTAGTCACCACACAGTTGCTTGCTCACCCTCCCTCCCTCCCTCTCCAGTGAGATAAGGGAGAGAATTGGGAAAAAGGAAAATTTGTGGGTTGAGATGAAGACAGTTTACTAGAATAGCAAAGGAAAATTATAATAGTAACAAAATGTAGAGAATACTAAAATATACAAAATGAATGATGCACAATTTCTCAGGACCCAGTCTCCCAATGACTGATACAGCCCATCCCTAGCAACGATCATGGAAACAAAACTGAGCAGCAAGCAAAGGAGTGACAGAGAGAGTGCTGCCCTCCCTGGCCAACTCCCACTTATATACTGAGCATGACATTTATGGCATGGAATACTCTCTTTGGCCAGCTTGGGTCAACTGCTCTGGCTATATCCCTCCCGGGTTCCTGCAGCTGCACATTAGTGAGACCTGGAAAGCCAGACAGTGTCCTTGGTCTCTTTAGCAACAACTCATAACATCAGTGTATCGTCAACATTCTTCACATACCGAATCCCATACTAAATCCAAAACACAGAGGCTACTGAGAAGAAAATTAGCTCCATCCCAGCTGAAACCTGGACATTGACATACCTTGTTCTGGGACTTTTAAGTATCACTAGTAAAAGAATAGGACTTTGGAGCTGGTATTATAGGCATGATCTTCCCCAGGCCTATATGTGGTATGCATATACATGCATGGATGCGTGGACATTTCCTCTTGAGAATGGTCCTAAGGTTGACCTCAGGGACTACTCTCAAGATGCTCGGAAGTGCTGTCCATTGGTAGCCCACAGAAGTTGTCAGGCTTTGTGTGAACCAGCTTCATGCACAGCAAGGTGGAAAGAGATGAAGAACATCACCCTTATGGCCTGTTGGAAGCCACTTTCAGACTGATGTATAGGTGATTGTCCTGTGGATCTTCAAAATCATGTAATTATTTGTTAGTGTCTTTGTTTAAGCATTAAGGTTATTAAAGGTGGACAAAACAGACAACACACACTAGTCTTACTTTACAGAATATAGTTTTGGCTCAATAAAACTTTTTATATTTTCATGATGGAAGAACTGGCTTTTTATTTTGTTTTTTTTTTTTATAAAATTTTATTAATAAAATTTTATTAATAAAACTGGTTTTATGAAATTCAGGGTGTATAGAAAATCAGTATGTAAGTGTGATTATTTTACCAATCCTATGGGTAACATATTCTCTATTCAAAATATTTTTGGTTTATTTGGTGCTATAGTAATATTTTATTCTTTTCAGGGCGTTCAGAGTATTGATTTAATAGGTGAGAACTAGATTTAAATGCCAGAATTTAAGACAGATAGTATTAGGTAGCCTTGAAACAACAAAAAATACTAAATACATGAAACTTGTCAGAAAGCAGCAACATATTAAAAAAAAGAACATGTGCTGAACATATGCAGTGGTTTTTTTTTTTGTTCTTCTACTTGTCTAGATTAATACTGTTCCAGTGATTTTACAAAGACAATCTGTTTTCACTGTATTTAATCTTTCTTCCTTCTCATTAGTATTATTCCTGGCAATGCTTGCACAAGTAAACACTGACACATTTGAAAAAAAATGAGGAAGAATTTTTTGAGGGTGTGTTTCCATAAGCCTCTGGGCTTTTCTAACATCTCACTGCCCCCTGGGAAGGGGAGGTCTTGCTCCTCCTGTGCTCAGGGGGCCTCCTTGCACATCTCTCTTCTATAAGCATTGTTGGCGACCGCACAGTCCGTTCTCCTTCTCTTCTTGCTCTAATACTCATCAGTCCCCTCCCAGAGCCAACTGAGCTCACTACTGGAGCAGAATATGCTCTTGTGTTTTGTTTTTTTTTCTTTTTTTCTGGGCTTTTGTGCTGGGTTACTAAGCTGAACAGGTCACAGAGAGGTCCCCCTGTGCCACCTACGTGGTGGGAGCGGGTAGATGCTGGGGAACACGGAGGAAGGGAAAGACAAAGAGTCTTTTTCCTTTTCAGTGGTGAGGAGTGGTTTCATCAGCTCACCCTATTTAATATAACTTCACCCTCCATGCAGGTTTAGTGAAAAAATAAAGGGTTTTTGCTAAGTCGATCAGGATGAAGACAGAGACATAGGAGAGCTGCTGGTAGGAGTGTACCCTGGGTGATTCCCATCATAATTCTGGCCATGATTAGACAAGCCTGAATGCATTGTGTTGACATGACATTTAATATGGTACTGAATTAACCAAGAAAAAGCTTCAGAAGTTGTTTGATAAGCTTTGTCCTGAAATGATTTAGCTGGAGATACTGTAATGAAGACTTTTTACAACAGGCAATGTCCTTTTTATTGTATATATTTCTTTTCTTTTTTTTTTTTTTTAATGAGCATTTCACACATTTCCTAACACAGGTGATTTTTTATTCTCTGAGATTCTGTCATTGCACACACTAGCAGCCTCAGCCCTTCACAGAAGCCTAACAAGGTTTTGAGGACTAAGCAAGTCTTATCCCAGCAGTCTCACTACCTACTGAGGGTACAGTTCAAAGCACAGCGAGCACCTACCGGGCTGTATCTCTAGTCTCTGGATATTACTGAGGTAATTACATAGCTGGTGTTCAGAGCAACTGGGAAGTGAAATTACAAGAAAGCAGAGCTATTTTTCAGTTCCTCTAGCTTCTGTTCCACATAGACTGACATGGCTTTTTCCTTCCACCAAGTGTACTAGAAACTGCAGCTCTTAGATCTCCTCCCAAATTAGTCTCTCATTACCACTAAGGATGAAGGGCTGTGTAACTGTAGGCAGTGATAAAGGTCAGGAAGGCATGAAAACAAGGTAGAGCGGAGTGAAAGGCTTTCTAGAGAAATGGTCAATGCCCCATGCTTTTCAGTGTTTAAGAGACATTTGGACAATGCCCTTAATAACGTACTTTAACTTTTGGTCAGCCTTTAAATGGTCAGGCAGTTGGACTAGGTGATTGTTGTAGGTCCCTTCCAACTGACAAATAAATAGAAAACAAATAAAACAAGGCATTAGTTTAGAGTGGCTGATCATCCAAGGCGTGTTGGGCCCACTGGGGATACTCTTACACTCTTGGGGTGTGTAAAGGGGACCTGCTCAGGTCAGCCTGCTGCCCCTTCCAGCTGACTCCGCTGCTGACTTCAGAGAATGTGCAGGAAAAGGCTAGGTTTATAAGTTGACAGCTTTCTCTGATCCAAAAAGATTAATTTTGCAGTAATGAAGTGCTGTTAAAAAAAAAGAAAAAAAGCATTTTTCTCTTTTAAAGCAAAGTAATAGGTATTTAAAATTATATAAAACCCATCAAGAAGTGCAAGTTTCAAGAGATCATAGGCAATGTCAGTTGTAGCTGTTGGACACCTTAAATATGTGTGATTAGGCTTGAAGGGGAAGAGTAACAGGTATGACTTTTTAAATTTAAAAAGCCAATGACTTCTCTTTTCAGCACTGAAAAGATAGAATCCAGTACTTTGGCATTTAACAAGTTATTTTTCTATGTGCCTGGTTGAAAGGAAGAGTGAATGAAGAGGGAATGACAAGCTCAGAACCCAGATCCTTCTGTTAGCTTATTGAAGTGGAAAAACGAAGAACAATTATTATGAAGAGATAAGTTGCAAGTATACCGGATTGCAAACAACACAAAAGGTTATTTTCTAATGACAGAGAGTAAAGTCAACTTATCAATGTTTTCTGGAAACATCATGTTTTCATTTTATGAGGCAGATGCGTCCAGGGAATATCATAAACACTTTCAGTTATTTCTTTGCTAGTTTAGGCCGACTCACCACAATTTCTTGCTCACCCTCCCCCTCCTCAGCAGGATGGGAGAGAGAAGTGGGAAGAAATGAAAACTTGTGGGTTAGGATGAAGACAGTTCACTAGAATAGCAAAGGAAAACTGCAATAATAACAGAATATAAGGATACTAAAATATACAAAATGAACAACGCACAATTTCTCACTACTTGATGTCCCAATGACCAATGCAGCCTGTCCCAAGCAGCGATCATGGAAACAAAACTGAGCAGGAAGCAAAGGAGCGAGAAGGAGCCAGCAAGGTAGAGAGAGCAGTGCCAGCAAGAGAGAGAAAGAGATGCCCCCCTCCCCAGGCAACCCCCACTTATATACTGAACATGGTGTTTATGGCATGGAATACTCTTTTTGGCTAGTTTGGGTCAGTCATTCTGTCTGTCTCTCTCCCAGATACCTGTGCCTGCACATTAGTGAGACTTGGAAAGCCAGACAGTGTCCTTGGTCTTATTAGCAACAGCTTATATCATCAGGGTGTTTAGCAACATTCTTGACATATGAAATCCAAAATGCACTGGCTACTGAAGGGAAAATTAACTCCATCCTTGCCGAAACCAGGACAGTTGGCTATAAAACCAACATCTAATCATAGACAGACTGACCTAACCACTTTAAAAAAACACAAGCCTCAATTTTTTGAGCTGCATTCATTTTCAGATTGCACTATTTGCATAAGGCAAATATGAAGGCTTTTTACTTAATTTAAAGTAATTCTTAATATTGTAATTTTGTTAGTTTTTCTCTGCTTTACTCAAGCTAGGATATACTCTCCAAAGTAGCCTAGGCTTAGACTAGGCCCAAATTCTGATCACGGCCTAGATATTGGGATAGGCTCTGGTTTGCCACATATGCAAAACTCTTCAGAGTCAGGCGGAGCATACAGCTTTCTTGTGACTTCCTCTTGTAACCTGTCTGTACCAGTCAGGCAAAATGCAAAGCAGCAACAGAAGTCATAGCCACTTGGAGTAATGGCAGGCTTGAGTGGGGAGATGGAGGTGGCAGATGCTGAAGGATGAGGAAGTGATCAGGAGAGCATGAGGCACAGAAGGGCTGTGGTGACATGGCCCTGGGAAACTCCCAGTGATGAAAACTCACCAGAGGACTCTTCAGTAACTACATTCTGCCCTTGGCGTCTCCAACTTTCCCTTGGCAAGATGGTCTGTCCAGCCTTTCCTTAGCCACAGCTCTGTGTTTGTTACCACTGTAAGGAAAGGAAACCTAAACTTACCACTTTAAGTACCCAGAACAAGGACAGACACTCCCTTGGGAGGATGTGCCCTAACATTTCTATCTATTTCAGAGAAAAAACAGGTATCTCCTGTAGAAACTTCCAGGCAGTGAGGAAAAGATAGTGAAGAGAGGTAAACAATCGATTATTCTCCTTTAACCATGTGGTAGCATAGAAATATCAGAAACTATATGGAATTTCCATGATTGCAGGCATTATACGGCCATAGATGAAAATAACTCCTTTCCAACCAAATATTGCAATGTTGCCTCACCTGAAAAAGGAGCTAATAAGCTGATGGCAGAACAGGAATCATTTGGTTTACATAAATATATTATTTTATCATGAATGCTTCCTGGAAAACTACATGTCACAAATGAAAGATGAAATACTGCAAACATTTGTGGCCTCTGCAGAAGCCATCTTGTCATTTCCTATATTTCTCATGTGTGTCAGCAGTATAAACATTGCAAGAGTTTTGTTATAAAACTATAGAATTACTGTTATTAAACATCTTAGTTTTCATGCTGCTTTAAGTCCACCGCAGGCACCTCTGTATAAACTTCACTAGATCTTACCTCAATTTTTGCTATTTTTAGCCCTCTATGCAAGATAATTTTTCCACTTATTCAGGTAGGAGAAAGATTGTTTCTTTTTAAGGAGTGGAACAGTTGCCATCACTGTTTTAATCCAAGTAGAGCAAACCTGGCCAATAAAACATATAAAGATGACGTTTTCTATCAACCTCAGGTCTGTACCCATCTTTACACAGCACAACTGTATAGAAAGCCAATAGATTTAGATACTCAGGCCTTTTATTGTTAGTGTTTACTATGTGATAAATATTTGGGATAAGATCCTGACTAGCATCTGAAAAGATTGATACACAAAGAGGTTGACTATAGCTGTGACTGACTGATTTAACTTACAAAAGCTATTCAAACATACTGCAAAAAAAAATAGTAACAATGAGATTAATTTCTGTCGGAGGTTTGTAAGGAAATGAAAGATTTTTTTGTCTTAAAGTTGCTGCCTAAATGTTATCTGTTGCTTGACATCAAATCTGTGAGATATTTCATAAATTTATAATGTCTTCTTCAAAGAGTTACAATCTTCTAGTAGCCTTGATCAAAGTTTCTAGTTCTAACTGTAAATTTGGGACAGGCAGTCACCAAAACTCATGTACCTGTCCTTTGCTGAAAAACGATTTACTGGATTTGCTATTATGCTTTTTTACTGACAAACAGAATCACATTCAGAAGATAATTTACTTCAAAATAGAAACATTGATCCATTGCCTAAAATAGACCACATTTTTAGATTCAGTCCTCCTCCCCATTTTAATTTTAGCATTTATTATTGGTACTAGTGGTTTTAAATAGGTTGGGTTTGTGGCAGAATCCCACATACACATGACTTCTGGCAAAAATAACTCTTGGCAAAAAAATTGCAAAAATTGAGACCAGCCTAAAGCTAGGGTGAAAATATCTTCTGTATACAGACACTAAGTGCAGAGAGTGAGTCAGTCTGGAGATGGAAATTTAGGGAGAAAGGAAGGCAGTTCTGCAAAAAGATGACATTGTAGTGCCTAGAAATAATTTTCTAGTGTGTCTGCGGCAGTGACTCAGTAGAAGAGAATGAGCAGTAACCATCACTTTTGGCTTCTGGACTTTACTTCTAACCTAGGCTTTAGAAATAGATTGTACTTGCTCTAACACATACCCACCAGCAGCCATCCCACCTGCTGAAGACAGGCACAGCAGATCACTATTCCAGCACAAATATCAAGAAGGATATGTCATACCTATCTTGGGCAAAATCCCCCAATTGTCTTAAAAGCATTTGTATTCGTTCATTGTGTGATTCTCTGTGTTTGAATCGCTCTTCTGGTGAGGGAGCTTCAGGTACGTGCAGTTATGCTGTGTCTGTGGGGAGAACATGAATACTTTTTCATCATTTATTTTTGCAAATTTTGGTGACTGCCTTTTCAGAAACTGCATTAAGTAGATCGACCAGTTCTGGGTCAGAATTAGGTGTAGTGAGATCATGAAGCAGTGCATGCAGAAGAACTGGTGACAGTGAGATGTTAGTACACAGATATTAAATTCAGCACTCCAGATTGTGGGAAGTAAATAAAAGCTATTGGTTTCTTCATTTAATCTCATATTCTTTCCTTTTTCTGCAGTGTGCCAGTTATTATCAAGCAAATGAAGGAGCCAGCTTCCTTCAGGCTCTAGCAGGAGAGAATGACAGCTCTTTCCGATGGCAGTCCCTCATAGTCTTAGAGGTCATGTTACTGATTAACAGTCCATATGCGTTAGCTTCATTTGAGTCATCTGGATTATTCTGGGTCTTTAGTGTGCATCTTGGACTTAACTTTACTATAATTGCCTAATTTTATGTCATTAAAGCGTTTGCCTCTAATATCAATGTAAATACCATCATTGTGCTGAAAAATAGTCAACTGATGTCACCGTGACCTGTGAACCGCTGACTGTGCAGGGCAGCCAAAAAGGGGTAGGAATGTGAATTAAGGCTTGGAAAACCCTAAAAAGGCCTGGCAAAGTTGAAGAAGATATGACATGAATGTAATAAAAATCTGTTACTTTATTTTTTTTCCAGAAAATTCAAAGTGGACGAGAAACAGGATCAGGATGGTGGTAGCGCTGTATGAGCACTGATATTTTCATTAGCAGTCCGTGGGGTGAATTCTGTGAAGAAACACGGACTTGGTCAATGCTGCCCATTTTACCTGATCCATCATTCCTACAGGGCAAGGAGCAGAGTGGGAGCTTGGGTTTGCTGAAAGTATGTGTTACCTCTGCTTTTCAAAAACCAAGTTGCAGCATGAAAGTCATACAGGTCCCTGGAAGATCTATGTCTCCACCTATGGATAGACAAGTGATAAGTACTTATGTTAACTGTATAGCTGTCTGGTTTTTAACATTTTGTTATTCTCTGTATACACTAGGGAAAATAGAGGAATAGACTTGTACAGACAAATTCAACAGCTCTAGAGGGTGGTTATTGTACCCCAGGAAATTCTACACAACTAGGACATCCTGATCCATTTCAGGAGATGCTTAAGCACAGATCAGGACCTGGGCACCAGACTCCTTTTAGCAACCGAGACTACTGTGAAACAGGGCTTTTTGCTTGCTTGCTTGTTTAGAAACTGCTTTTCTAAAGGTAATTGAGAGATTTTCTACCTTAAAGTACATGGAATCTGATCCAAACCCCAGCCAGGTTACAGAGCTTATAGTAGAATGCCATGTTTTGTTCCCTTCAGTCTCTTCCCAGCACAGTGATGAGCACCACCAGTTTCCATTAAATCCAATACAACTAGGGGTAATGATTTTGAAATAGAGGGAGACAGATTTACATTAGATATTAAGAAAAATTTTTTTAGAATGAAGGTGGTAGAACACCGGAACAGGTTGCCCAGAGAGGTGGTGGAAGCCCCATCCCTGGAAACATTCAAGGCCAGGTTGGATGAGGCTCTGAGCAACTTGATCTGATTGGAGATGTCCCTGATCCTTGCAGGGGGGTTGGACTATCTGACCTTTGAAGGTCCCTTCCCATCCAAACCATTCTATGATTCTATAATTTTATGAACTGCAATGGCAGGTGAGACTACTCAGTTGAGAGTTGTCCCCCTTAATGTAGATAAGCAGTAAGTTATAACATAATGTTCATATAATCTTTAATACTTGGTAGAAGTACAAATATGGCCTTTTGAAATAATGTTAATGCCTTCTTTCCTGAAATGGCTGTAGTCCTAGAGGCAGTATGTGACAGAGTAGTAGTAAAAAGTCTTATTAATATGCCTGTAAAAGAAAGGTATGCAAAAAGAGTTTTAATGCACTTTGCCACAAGAAAATTTACTAGCTGTGTACCTTCATGAGTCACATATGTTGAATGTAGTATTTATGATGAGATTAGGAACCAAGATATATTAAGCCGTAAATTAAAATTACTTATGCTGTCTTTTTGCAATTAATCTCTGGCATAAATCTGGAATGAGATCCGTGAAAATTTCAACATGGAAACCTGAAATACAAGATTAATAACTTGAAATTTTGTGCTGCTATTGAATTGTAGGTAGAAATATTGTATCTTTACATGTAATTAATTTCATTCAAATTTTGCATACATAAATGATGAATGTGCTGCAGGACAATATTAAGAAAAAATAAGTACTTTAACAGGTACTGCAGATCTCGGCAAACAATGTTGGCCTTGCTGTAACAATCTTAAATACAGAGGGATTCTAAATAAGGGCTCAAGTTTGAATTTTCCTTCAAAAATAAATCATCACACTCTGTAACTTTTGACTTTTAAAAAAATACTTGCGAAAAATGAAATCTCTGTTTTAAAGCATTCTTGGCTATCTTTTATTACTCACTTTCTGAATAATGAAAGCACTGGCTAGTGAAAGCACTTATCAGAAGCAAGAAGAGGAAGTGTGTCTTACACCAGTTGTCCATATTTCCGTGATGCAAAAACTGTAAGAGACTAGGAACCACGTGACAGCCTACATTGGTAACTTAAAGTGTTAAAATATTATCTTTTTTTTTTTAGTGCTGAAATAACAGGTGATTTTTGTTCCATATGCCATTATTTGCGTTAAAATGAACTTATAGAAACAGACACAACTGGTTGAGTAATAGATACTGGGCTAGGGGCAGTGCTATAGAAGGATATTTTGGCATTCAAGGCAGGATGTCAGTTTGTCATATCCAGCCTTTGTTCACAGCATAAAGAAGGAAGAGAAGATGCTTTTTTTTTTTTTTATTACAATGTTGCTGTGATAAACGGTTATTTAGAAGCACCTGGGTTTCATGTGCTCAATGTATTTATTCCAGTTTGGTGCTGCTTCAAAAGAGGCATTGATGAAAGGGGGGCTCCTCTTCTACAGTCTTGCATATTGTCTTGGATGGAAGTGACCATTATGATGATTGTAAATTATACAGTCCTCGGGTTTCCTCAAATAGCTCTCTTAGACTCTCAATATTTCTCTGAAACTTATTTTCTTGACGGGTATTGATTGATTGAAGCCTTCAAACTCCCTTTGGCAGGTTGCTCATAACCTCACACAAATGGAAGGGTCAAAGAGTGAAATAAGAATGAAGTGGTAGGTAGAAGAGGCCTGAGAAAGTGTTTTTTAGGTAAAACCATGCATGGGGAAAGTGTGGCCTCTGCACCTTTGCTGATTTACCACCTCATGAAATTAACACCTGGAGGGAAGGTGAATTTGGGCTGTATGCAGCGTGCAGCCTTTGGCCACACTAGCAAAGAAATTCACCTTACAAAACCTGAATCAGCCTTCACTGATTCCCAAAACCTAATGAAACTTTTTAGAAATGGCTCTCTTAAAAAATTGGCTCAGAAGTGAAGATAAATGCCTTTTTATCTCTAAAAGTGTGTGCTAACGTAATTTTAATTTCCCCTGGATGCATTTTTATGTGCCTTGTTTTTTTCTATTTAGTTTATATCTCGCCATTTTAACCACTATTACATTTCAAACTGGGTGGGCTGGCTGAAAAAAATGTTCTTGGCTGGCTTAATTTTATTTTTTTCTGAGACAAAAAGGTATTTTACAACATGTTGTAAATAGGTCTGTACTGAGAAAGTCTGCTGATGTTTTGTTTTCTGAAGTTTAACATAGGAGTAATTTTTGATTGCTATTTCATATAATTCAAGCTTCATGCCTGGCAGGCTGACGGATGAAAACCACAAGCTCACCAATTAAATGGAGGGAGGTGCCAGTAATCTCACTTTCCTGATCTGTATCTGCCCCTTCCTGACGAGTGTTGTGCTGCGATAGAGAAGAATGTGTGTAACTATTAGCATATGATATCATGAAGAACCGTTACTTGATAAATATTTTTCATCAATGTATGATAATTATTAAATATAGAAATATAATAAAAGAGGTCTAGAAGGGAATTCCAGGGTAATCTTACCTGTCTCAACACCTGAGGAGTCAAACTGTCACTGCACAACTCTTCGTCTGAGCTGTTTCAGGGCCAGCGGTTGGTCAGAGAGAGTTGAACAGAAAAGACTTTATTTGTAAATTCCAAGGCTGTTTCTTCTTGCTGCTTTTGGAGGAGGAGCTTCTCAAAGGATAGCTGGGAAGCAAGTGACTATACAGGCTGGAAGGAAATTGAGCAAGTGGATCATAGAATCATAGAATGGTTAGAGTTGGAAGGGACCTTCAAAGGTCATCTAGTCCAAACCCCCTGCAAGAGACATCCCTGACTAGATCAGGTTGCTCAGAGCCCCATTCAACCTGGCCTTGAATGTTTCCAGGGATGGGGCATCCACCACCACTCTGGGCAACTTGTTCCAGTGTTCTACAACTCGCATTGTAAAAAAATTTTTCCTAATATCCAATCTAAATCTACCTCCCTCTATTTTAAAACCATTACCCCTTGTCCTATCACAACAGGCCCTACTGAACAGCCTCTCCCCATCTTTCCTGTAGGCCCCCTTGAGGTACTGGAAGACCGCTATCACGTCTCTCCGGAGCCTCCTATTCTCCAGGCTGAACAGTCCCCATTCTCTCAGCCTGTCCTCATAGGAAAGGTGCACCAGCCCTCTGATCATCTTCGTGGCCCTCCTCTGGACCTTCTCCAACTGGTCCATGTCCTTCTTATGTTGGGGGCTCCAGAACTGGACACAGTACTCCAGGTGGGGTCTCACCAGAGCAGAGTAGAGGAGGAGAATCACCTTCCTCGACCTGCTGGCCACAATTCTATTGATGCAGCCCAGGATGCGGTTGGCCTTCTGGGCTGCAAGGGTGCATTGCCGGCTCATGTTGAGCTTCTCGCCAACCAGCACTCCCAAGTCCTTCTCCTCAGGGCAGCTCTCCATCCATTCTCCACCCAGGATGTATTTGTGCCTGGGATTGCCACAACCCAGGTGCAGGCCCTTGCACTTGGCCTGGTTGATCTGAAGATAAAGGGAGGACAAGAACATTGACAGACTATTATCAATCTGGGAATATCACTTGGGCGCAGGATCATAAGATAGGAATGGTAGCAGAGCATCAGAACAGTAGAAGTGTGAAGGATAAAATGTGTGAGAATGGTGAATTAGCACATACCAGCAATCAATAAAGCATCAAATGTAGCTGGTTTTTTAGGCTACGTTTTCAAACTGGCATAACCTCCACACTATTTGGGGTGAAAGAGCTTTATCAGAAGTGTAGAGCTTTAGAGACTAATATAATGACACCTACCCATTTACATGTTGTTATTTTAAGCATAAAGGGGAAAGAATTATCTAATTCCCACATACAATGGCATTGGCTATATTTTTGAAATGCTGATGGTAAGTAAAGGTAATGCTTATGCATAGAATCATGGAATAGTTTGGGTTAGAAGGGACGTTCAAAGGTCATCTAGTCCAACCCCCCTGCAAGGAGCTGGGATGTCTCCAACCAGATCAGGTTGCTCAGAGCCCTGTCCAACCTGGCCTTGAATGTTTCCAGGGATGGGGCATCCACCACCTCTCTGGGCAACCTGTTCCAGTGTTTCACTGCTCTCATTGTAAAAGATTTCTTCCTAATCTAAATCTACCCTCTTTTGATTTTAAACCATTAACTCTTGTTCTGTCACAATAGGCCCTGGTAAAAAGTTTGTCCCCTGATTAGATCAGATTCTCTGATCTACATCAGGAATCCATAGGATTAAAAATCTGGATTTAAAGTCCCTACAGTAACAAGTGGCAACTATAAGTCAACATGCGAGGCAACCAACTAACGGGCTGTGTGTATATGGAGAGAATAAAGTGCAGGAATAATATTTTAATTGTCTTTGGTAGACAGTACAGTGCATTAGTACAGAGCAAGCTTTCTTTCTTGTTGTGACATTTGGTAAAACAAAACTATTTCCACTGGAGGCTGTGATCTGTATTTTTTTTTGCCATAAAAGGGTGAAACTCCAGTGTCACCCTGGTAGATGGCAGACAATAATGCTACATAAAGCAGAAGGATGAAGTTCAAGTTGCCATGTCAACAAGCTGGTAACTATGTGGAAATGTAATGGGCTGTTGACAAAATGTCTTCTTCTGGCTTGGTACCCACCAATGTTCCCCACTGAGGAACTTCTAATCAGTGATAAGAGGATTACATCAATTGCACCCTGCTGTAACAGAACATATAGAAAGAAATTACTGTATAGCTTCAGAGTAAAAAGATATTTGTAGAAAGAGTGCTGGAGAAGAATGACATCAAAATGCAGAAGAAGCGCAAAACAATTTTAGAAGTTTTCTAGTGAAGACTAGTTCTTCATGCTTGTGTTGTACGTTGTTCTAAAGTAAAGATTTTATTTTTTTTTCTATGAAACTTTTCACCTCTTACAGTCCCAGGAGAAACTGGCATTTTGAAGCAACCGAGAGGATCCTCTGAAGTCTGTTTCTCTATCTGCATTTCACAGGCAGGAGAGACAGTATTTTTGGATAACCAGATCCTCAGAATGGGAAGTCCTTCCTGTGGTTTTATTTGCAAAGCACGGGTATAAACTATACCTGTCCAAGTTTATATGTGCATATGCATATGCTGCAAGCTGTAAACCTGACCTGTACTGTACTTCGGCAACAGGTGTTGTTTTTCTCTGATGTATAACTATGATAGCACAATTAAAAAAAAATAAAAAAGAGAGGTACTGTATGTAGCACTGACAGCTTGGAAATACTGTTTGTTCAGAAAAAAAAATGGAAGTACAAAGAAATGCCTAAAGAAAAAACTTACAACTGATAAGAAGAAGAATGATTATATTCTGAACGTAGGTCTTAGTATGTCAAAGAAGAGTCAGATTGATTTTGTAGATATAGCAGAGTAAAAGCCAGCAGGAAATAACAGATATCTTATTTTAAAAAAGAGGAGGAAAAAGGAGTTAAATTTGTTACTTATTAGGAAGTCACTGGTTTCAGAAGCAAAGAAGGTGTCACAAGAACAGAGTAACTACAAATATAAATAGAAATATGCACCTGTTCACCGTATACAAAATATTGCAATACCACCAAGAAAATGAGGTCCATATTTTTCTGTCATGTTTCATTTGTCCCATAACAGATATTTTCCTGACAGTCTGCACGTGTCCCAGACTTAACTAATATCCAGGAGTCAAGAAAAAGGAAAAAAAAAGGATTCAGAGGTTCATTCTGATTTTTGAAGGGCTTGTTCTTGTGTTTCTCTGTAAGCTAAATGGCTATACTGTGTCCAATGCATTGTCATATTGGCTTAGACAGTTATGCTTACCCCTTCAAGTCAACACCAACATTTCTGCAGTTTTTAATACAAAAAGAATGGTTTTGGGGATAAGCTTATGTAACATAGATGGTTATGCCATCACTTGCTCAGAATTGTATACGATAATATGCGCCTAAGTAAAGCTGAGTCAACAGCTTAGAAAAATAAACATTATTCATAAATGTACATATTAAATCAAGTGCCTATGTAAGAGAATAAAGTGAGATTCTTTGTTCTTTCTCTTTTATGTACATTGCCTTTACTAGGGAAAAATTATATCTGTGCCTTCTCTTTTAGCTCAGTAAATTCCCTCTGGGTCAGTTATCAAAGAGGAAGGGAACTTCTTTACAGTCATCTTACTAAAGGAATTATAGAGCTCTTCGAGTAGGTGACATGCTTTTGGGTACCGTAACGCCCACATCAATAATATTAAATAGCATTTGCTATTAAGGGGAATCCTGTTACGAATGAATTTCTGGTCTAAAACTCAGATTCCATCTAATCTTTTAGTTGGTTTCATTCCTTTGAGACAGTCTTGAATAGAAGCATTAGGTTTGCTCAAGCTGTATAGCATTTCTTTAATTCCAACAACTACAAAGAGGTTTTTGCTCAAGACCTTAGAAAAGGATCTGGTATTTCAGGTATTCTTTTGGAACTTTTTCAAATCTGTTGTTTTCTAGTCCTATGAAGCATTCTCTTCTTTCTCTCTAAAAATAAAAAAAAATCTTTTCTGCAGTCCTGTTTTGCACCTTCTCTTTAAAATCACTAATAACCTGTAACTAAATGCCTGTCATGTCCTTGCCTTAGTTGACAAGAATGTTTTATGCATGAATGCGTGCACTTTCATACACACCAAATCACAGAGGAAGAATGTTGGAACAGATGTAAAGTGATCATCTGGTCTGTCCTTCATCCACATGGTGATTGATATATATAATATGTGTGTTTTCATGTGCACTGTATTTGTATATGTTATCCACATACAAGATGTATTTTTTTTTTTAATTTGCCATTTTTCTGCCCACTTTTTTTTGGTAGCAGCCTTTTTTCAGAGTTGGTATTTTCCTTGTATGTAAATAGTCAGACATTTGACACCTAATTAGTAAACTGGTTATATTTTGCTCAGAGATCTTTTCCTTCAGAAATCTTATCTGCTGGAATATAAGTTGTCTGGCAGGTATGAGATAAAAAGACAATTCAGTATTCAAGAAACCTGTGAGTTAAAGATGAGAAAACATCAACTCTTAAACATTTCCCTCTTACCTTGTGTTTCTCTTTATAACGACAATAACTTTTTGAGAATGCCTAAAGCAATTTCAGTGATATGTGCTGGTGAAGAATAACACCTCTGATAAGACATAGCGTGGGTTTGTCTTCTGGTTAAGTATTGAAAGGAATCCCATTGTGCATTCTTGGCTCTGCATAGTTTATCCTTGAAAGTCATTGAAAAGCAGGAGACACCTCAGCTCTCCCAGTTGATTATCACAATGAAATTGTGAGATGCAAAGTAATCTGAATTATACTTTCCAATTTAAAATTTGTGGTACATTGCTGAACATGTATGCTAACACACTCACTGTCCTGTTTTTAGGACTCTCTCAAGTGATTCCAATATTGAGATTTTTGCAAGTACTTAGTAAAACCACTAAAAGGAAAATTGTTTGGGGAAAGAATCCTCCAAAATGGAATAGATTCCAGAGTTCATCTTCAGAGACAATTATATATATTAATATTTAAACCAAAATTTTTCACAATGGGATCTACAGAGTGTTGCTAACAGTCCTTGGAGAGGAGGCTTGTCCAGTGTAGCTGCTAGGTAAAAACATATCCTTTCTGTAAAACTCTGTCATGTGTGCATTTGCTGTTTTTGCCACAAGAGAGTTATGTGACCATGAATGAGGGATGTAAACAATAAAAGCAAAGGTAAATGGCAGGTAAAGTGTCTCTATGCAGTTCTCAGTGGGAGAAAAGGAGGACTCAAAGACCTTTCTCTGCAACCTAAAGATTTAAGTGTTCTATTTCATTATATGACTTCAAAAATCCATAAAAACTGGACTGTCTTTCAAAATCTCCTTAAGTAAACTATTTTACCATCGGAGGCAGAGAAGAGCAGGCAGGAAGGGTGGAGTCTATAGTGAACTGAGAAAAATTAAAGATTCCCTGAAGGGAATTTCACCCATAAATCACCAGCACGTATATCTGCCTTGTCTCCAGCTTAACAGGATGGATACCAGTACCCACACACTTCCCCCCCCCTCCCCCTCCCCCTACTTACTTACTTGAGATGTGTTCCACTAAGTCCTGGGAGCAGAGGGATGCCGCTCGGGGCGGGTAAGGACGCTCTCCATGGTCCTGGAGAGAAACCACCTGCCACACCAATGACCGGGTCAGGATGATGGGAAAAGACCATTGCTCTGACTTTTAAGAAAATGACAGCAGAAAGTAAGAGACTTTCATGCAAAGAGTCTTCAACACTAGTTCTGCTCTTCTAGTTAGTAAGCAGAATTAGTAATTTAGGGAGCATATGGTTCATTTCTTATCAGTTGTACATTGGCTCTGTTGTAAACAGGTTCTTTCCCTGAAGAAAAAAAAAAAAAAAAAAAAAAAAGCTTCATGAGATATGAATTGCACATAAGGAAAACTAGCCAAAGAGACTTTAACAAGTGAGAACAGATGAACGCTGGATCTGCTCTGCAAGTGTGTAAAATGGAGTTCAAACTGCAATTGGACAATTTAGCAGAGAAAACAAGGTCACCCTCTCCCTCTGGTTGATGAAGTGAGCAGAGATTTGGGCAGTAATGTACTGATTTTCTCTCCCACACCCCATATTGGAGGCTGTCACTGTATTTCTTCTTTATCCAACAACAAAAAAAAAAACTAGAAAACTGGCACTTGGCATATCCCAAGGTAGATGAGCTCTTTCTTACATGATTGGTAGCTGTGAATGCAAAATTGAGTTGTGGAGAAATCATTGGCTGCTGCTCTGAAAATAAGCTGAAAACTGCAATAAAAATGGACCCATTTAGGAAGGTAGCTACCAAAATGATACCAGGAAAGAAAGTGAGTGGATGAAATACTCTCTTTCTTATGCACCTTGGTTGTGTGTCATGTTACTTCTCCAAAGGCAGTCTCTTTTTTCACTTTCTAAATATAAATTCTGTGTCCAGAATACTGTGTCCAGTTTCTTCTTTTGCTGATCTCTGCTGCCAACAACTTTGCTTAAGTTGACCTTTGTTCTCATAGTAAGGAAAATTTTAAAAATAAGAATGTTATATGTTCATGATAGATGGTACAAGATAAGACTGAGATTTGGGACGAATGTTTATATATATAATTCTGAAATTACCTTACTACTTTTTTTGAGTATGCAAGGTGAGTTCTCCAGCTTCTTCCAGGCTAATGTTTGTGAGACCAATGGTAGAAAGACAAAATGAAATACGTGAAAGCCCTTTCTAGCTTTGGATATGCAGAAACATGCTGTTCCAAGGAACCTTGCACTTGGAATCCAGTTTTCCCAAAGACATTCTCCTCTTTCCTCTCCCACCAGCTATTCTTTGAGTTTTCCTCCTCACTATTTGTGCAAGTCTTGGAGAGGAAAGTTGAGTAACTAGAACATGAATTAACCCTTTGTTTGCATGGCAGTTGGTGGGTCCCTGACCTTTGTTGCTGGTTATCCGACATTACTTGCTTGAGCCCACTGACTGACAGTCTCTTCGGTACACTTGATTCTGAGGGCCTCAAATTCCCTGAGAACTTCCTCAGGTTCACCAAGTAGATGACTCAGATGCCTATTGTTAA
The DNA here is from genome assembly GCA_009806455.1 of Tetrax tetrax. Classification (NCBI taxonomy): domain Eukaryota; kingdom Metazoa; phylum Chordata; class Aves; order Otidiformes; family Otididae; genus Tetrax; species Tetrax tetrax. The sequence continues at coordinate 257,209 of WHYT01017716.1, read as the reverse complement.
GTATTATGAAAGAATAATTTACAATTTCTGTCTGTGTGAAGTGTTTTATAACTAGAAAATGTGAGGCAACATTTTTAAAGCCTACACTGTCATAAATTATAAATACTGACATATCTTGTGTTGTATAATTTTTTTTTTACATTTAGTTAATGTCACTAATTGCTCAGAAAATAAAAATCAAGCAATTAGTAACTCTAAAAAGAATATATACTTATAAAGGTAAGACTTGCCAACACAGCTGGAAAGGTGGAAAGGAGGGTGTGAAATAATTTAGCTCTATGGCATCTTTTTATAGCATCTTCTGTACCACTGGCCAATCATGGTATTTCGCAGCACAAGTAGAAGATCACACTACCATAGTGTGTCACACATAACAGATTAAAGAGAAGAAGTCCTGTTTTCATTCCAATTGCATATAAAATCATAATTAACAGCTATGATCCATTACTGGGAAACTACTGTCAAATGGTGTAATAAATCAATGGATTACAGGCACTCAAGTACTCTGTGTGAACATCACACTTGCACCTTCTATAACTGTTCTTTTGTACACTGTATCACTTGTAGATAAAGACAGATGTACGTCTTTATGGATTTCATTGTCTAGTAGGTCCCTCTAACATAGTCTTTTATCACAAAATTCTTCCAGCTTTTGGCCCTTGTTTTCATGGTCTCCTTTCAACACAGTATGCAGGCTGCCTAGCACAAATTATATTTCATGCCCTATGTTAGGAAGATCAGACCAAATTCCTCTCTGGCAATACAGTACCTGGTGTAGGACTGCAGAGTTCTTGCCATAGACATGGAGTAATCCAGAGTGCTTTACAAATTCACAGCTGAATGGGACCACTCCAGACCAAAAGTGAGGAAAATCTGGATGAAGGAGAGTCATGGCTTGGTCAGGCAAAGCTGATTCTGTATATTTTTACTATTATTCTTTCAAATGAGACAGAACTGATAGAAACTAATTGTTCTTGCTGCATATAACGTGGTTATAGGCTCTGTGCATTTTTAGTATAATTTAGCTCTGCTGCACCAAACTGAGAAGGCAACTTGTTCCTTTGCATTCAGTCGGCAACTGCTCCACTTCATAAGCTGTCAGAGGGCACTGTGTGCCTGAAGATGGTGTAGGAGGAGTTTATGGTAGCAGACTTTGGGTCGCATGTGGATAAATGGACCCCTTTGCTTAAGAAACAGAATAAAGGTGGTAGTCTACAGGGGAGAAACAAAACAAAATATATACTACCTGTGTATTAAAGTAAGTATAGCCACATAATGAGTTCCTCTGGTCTTCCAAGGCTTCATGACCATGAACAAAATGAGCTTCTAGATGGAGACCGGGGACTCCTTTTCAGTTCACAAGAGATTCCATGATGAATAAGTGTGTTGGGCAAGATTCAGCCGAGGTCAACTGATCACCTCACGTAGCAGCATGGATAGCAGTTCAAATGCTCAGTTACTGTCATAACTTGTTTAGAAGTCCAAATTGTCCCGCTCTATTGAAAATTAGCAAAATTTTCAATAATTGCTAGTTACTGAAAATGGCAAGGAGGAAAAATTATTTACCTTTACTCTCCTTATATATATATATATATACACAAAAATATAAATATAAATATACACATTTATTTTAGGAGCCACTATACATCCAAATCTGATAGTTTCTTATTTTGTCACTTCTGGTGTGTTAGGCAAGCTTTGCACACCATCTGATGAAAAATTTTATATAAGACTTCTTTTCAAAGTGACTGTTTTCTTCAATACTAAGCACATCATAAATTTAATATTCAGAAAATTTTAGAAATAAAACCGAATACTGTATCTGCTAGTCAGACTGAGATTGTGTATTTTCACTGTTCTAGGGAATTTGCTTTTATCCTTGTAGACTGCAAAATAGAAACATTTAGAAATATCTACACTGGGCCATTCTTATAACATTTTACATTCTGTTATGATCATTTATCTCTCCTTTAAAGGTCTGTACAATTGAATTTATGATAATAAGTAGGACTGGTGGGAGAAAGAATATGAAAAAGAGAACCTCACCCCTTTTTTTTATCCTTATGCTTTAGGACATTTACTAAAATATTGCTTCCTGTGAAATGTGAACTAAACATAACTTATGATGATGTGCTCTCTCTGGAATTAAGAACTTTTTTTGTTCTACGTTTTGTTGATCTGAAACTCATTCAAGACTTTGCAGTTCATATGAATTGCACCTATTCCTGTGTATGTATATAGATGTAAAATTTTCTTTATAATGAAATAAACATATATTTTAAAAACCTCAACAGCGTAACTGAATTCTTTTGCCAAGAGACACATACCCTTTGGTGCAAAGGTGTGACAGTGGTGACATACAGGTCAGAGTATGTAAAGTAATGCTCATTATTCTGTAATTTTTCCCCAAATACTATGACCGTCAGTAAAAATAAATAACATTTTGAAAGCAAAGGTAATGCAATTATTCATAGACTGTTTTGGATTAGTTGGCAGAAAAGCAAATATTTCAGTTTCAGCTTGAAAATCAAGCCATTATTTAACTTTCAGTGTGCAGTTCCCATAGTAAATTCATTTTTAATGGGATGGTGTACCTGGTTTGTGCTTGGTAATTCAGCTATAAAAAATCCGAGCTGTGCCCCATAAATCAATCTGAATGATATGCCATAAGACTGCAGTAAATTTATGACCTGCTTAAAAAAAAAACCCAGAGCCTGTGTTAAGTATTTTATGTGTTGTACAGATCACAAGTCAAATCTTTGACTCTAGAAATACAACTATGGGAGGGTTTAGAATGGTAAAATCTCATCAGGGTCACCTGAAATCCTTGGTATTTGGTATATCCCCAGCCTGAACTGATCTTTGGGATCCTTTTTTGGTTTTGCTGGGACACCTGGCTATGACTCACTTCCAGGGAATCTTGAATTAAAGATAACATACATTTGTGCTACTGGAAAATCTTTACTAATGGGAAAGTGTGTCTGTGTATGTGACAACTCTGTCTCTGCAGGTCATTCATTTCAGGGATGACGGTAGGGTCCTGCAGTTGTGTATCACTGGCCCCTGGCTTTTTCGTCTGTATCCTAATGATTAATATGTGATGCACACAGTAGTCAGAATGATGAGAAAGACGTAGAAGCCTAAATAGGTGGAGTAATCTTTTGCTAGTATGTATAACAAATGATGATGTAAAAATACAGAAAATAAGAACTTATGCAGTTGCTTAATTTCAAAATTATGATGATTCAAAATTAGTACTGTCTGTAGACATATTCTAAATTGAACTTGAAAGATTTACAATCTCTAAGAGACACATGGAGGTTAGGATATTCCAGTGGTGATGAGACTGCTCGTGGCAGCTCAGGTCCAGCAGGACCAATGCCAAGCTGAAAGTTCTACACTTGCGCAGACCTAGCACAACTGCTGCTCGGTGCCTCCGCAGTCCAGTGGGAGGTTTATTGACGGAGGGTTAGCAGTGGCTCTATGTGTGAGCTCACAATATTTTGTTCAGTGAATATGCTTTCAGCCAGGTTCCTGTGTTGAGGTGTTTGGGCTGGCCAGAGGCTGCAGGTGCGGTCAGCTCAGTCTCTCAGTCCTGCAGAGCTGCCAGTCCCCACTGTGCCGTGCTGGAGCCATGCAGGGGAGCAGTGCACTGACTGTGTCACGGCCAAGCTAGGAAACCTTGTGCCTGAAGCCTGGCTGGAGCTCTCCACCATTGTCTCTTTATCTGTGGCACAACTTAGCCACAAGGGAGATAACCTGCTGTTGAGTAGCTGACAGCAGCATGTATTTGGTGCCAAAGTTTCTAAATCATCTGAAGCGCAGAATCGGTGACAGCACCGGGTAAGCACATGGAGATGCATCTTTGCTGAGGCACCAAACTGGCTTTGGACAGCTGCAGCATCTCCCATGGAAACAGAGGGAATATTATACTGGGTCAATTTAATGAAAGCTGAAAATCTAAGAGTAAGCAGTAATGTTGTGATTATCCAGAAAGAAAAAAAAAAAAAAAAGATGGAATTTACTAATTCTGAAATCCCGAAGGACATGCTGAAAAAGGGACTTCTCAATTACATGATGTTTGATTTGATGAATCAGATAACAATATGCTGTGTTGTACTCAACATTTCCTCCCCTCCTTTTGTATATGCGTACCTTGACTTATCTATCTCAGGTTCTGTTTGAGGTCATTTTAAAGTGAAATCTAATTTTCATTCAAGCATAGTTGATCCAAAACATAGTAAAGAAAAAAAATGACATCTCTTATTCTGTAAAGAATTAAAAATATAAAAATTAGGAATATGAATTAACTTGTTAGGTATATTATAATTTAAATAAATATTCATTAACATACAGTAACTGATATTATTGTATACCAAATAAACATTCTGTGAAGCGAACACATTGAAATTTTATTAACTTCTCATATTCCAACCGTTAATATCATGAGCAGTACTGATAGTATAAATGATTTTTATATGAATAAGTTTATTCAAGCAGACATGTTTGGGCTAGATCTAAAGGGGAAAAGTTTGAACTGAAGTCTTGGATGCAAAACAGTCAAAGACCCAAACTCTATTATTTGTATTTCCAAGGAGTGATTAATGGATTAATGTTTCAATTTTCAGGATGCAAATGGAAGACACTTTTTTTTTTCAGCATGTGGATGGCGAAGTTTACTCAGTATCAAGATTACTCAGGATTGGTCCATGTTTTGCTTCCTGTGTGTTACTAACCCCGAGATATTTTGAATCTATTTCCCTCCAGAAAACAAGAACTTAGAGGACCCTATAATCCATCATACTTAACTTTTCATGCAAGTTCCTGAACATCTGGATTAAATCATGTTAGAAAATTTTGACAGGTATTTCAGTGAAATGAAATTTCCCTATTAAGAGCTGTAGTTCTTTTGGTTATTTAGCACACTGACTCAAATACTAAAATGCAAAATTTGGAAAATGCACCATCGATCCAAGAACAGGTTGGATGGGGCTTTGAGTAACCTCGTCTAGTGGAAAGTGTCCCAGCCAAGGGCAGAGGAGTTGGAACTAGATGATCTTTAGGTTTCTTCCAACTCAAATCATTCTATGATTCTATGATCTTATGATCCTACTGTGTACCAGTATTTACATCATCAATTTCTGCAAATCAAATGCTTTTTCATAGTTTTATATATTTAAAAAGTTAAAAGAAATTCAAAAAAAGCTTGTTATTTTAGAGATGAGTGATCTAAAGATAGCGAAGTATCTGTTGTGTAGTGTACAGTGTAGGCACTCTACAGAGACAACTAAAAGCTATGTGACTTCATTCACAGCATGCAGAGTCTAAATATAAAATCCTACTAGGTACCACTGCTTGGAACTGAGCAACAGTGTAGATTCATTTCGAGCTGGTGTTACTTTGGCACAGTCATCTGATTTTTGGTCAGTTAAGAGAGTGAGAAGTGAGGATTTGTGTCTCACATTTGAAAAAAATTTAGATACAGCCTCATTGATTTTTTTTAAAGGTTAGCATGATCTAGTTCCAATAAATACACTTTTAATGCTGCAAAAAAGATAATACCAAAGTCAAATGAGAGTTGCTATAAGCAGACTGTATTTTCCAGTTAAAAACCAAAGCCTTGTGTGTTTCCTGTTAATTTTACCATGCAGACAGGTCTTAGGAAAGACCAGTTAAAATAATTTTACAAAAGGAAATTGATTCAAATGGGGAGTGAGACTCTTGTGTTCTCAGCAGTGACAGTGTGGTGTGAGGGGAGACTCAGGAGCCGTCCAAACAAGTACAAACCGTACTGTCAGCTGTTCCCCACCATCTGCCTCTGTGCATAGAGCTACGTACGTGATAATGGCAAGGTAAACAAAGGTCTCCTTCCTCTTTCACTGAGGACAACCCTTTGTAGGGCTCTGCTTTTCCCCTAGTGGTACACTCAGGTGCCGTATACACAGCCTATGAGAAACTAGTGAGTTTGGCTGATCATAATCAGCCTCTACTAGCATTCTTCCTTCCTCTACTTTCTCTTCCACGAATATTTCATAGAATCATAGAATAAATAATAAGTCATCATAGAATAATAAAGGTCATCTAGTCCAACCCCCCTGCAAGAAGCAGGGACATCTCCAACCAGATCAGGTTGCTCAGAGCCCCATCCAACCTGGCCTTGAATGTTTCCAGGGATGGAGCATCTACCACCTCTCCGGGCAACCTGTTCCAGTGTTCCACCATGCTCATTGTGAAAAAATTCTTCCTTATACCTAGTCTGAATCTACCTCCTTCTATTTTGAAGCCATTACGCCTTGTCCTATCACAACAGGCCCTGCTGAAGAGTTTCTCCCCGTCTTTCCTGTAGGCCCCCTTTAGGTACTGGGAGGTCTCCCCAGAGCCTTCTCTTCTCCAGGCTGAACAGCCCCAGTTCTCTCAACCTGTCCTCATAGGAGAGGTGCTCCAGTCGTCTTATCATCTTCATGGCCCTCCTCTGGACTCTCTCCAGCTGGTCCACATCCTTCTTACATTGGGGGCACCAGAGCTGGATGCCTTACTCCAGCTGGAGTCTCACCAGAGCGGAGCATAGGTGGAGAATCACCTCTCTTGACCTGCTGGCCACTCTTCTTTTGGTGGAGGCTTTAACTAACTGAATTGCATGAGTTTTTGATAGATTTACAATTTCTGCTTTTGAAAATAACAGTAACCTCTCTTAGCAGCTCCATGCTACCTTTCAAACATTTCTCATGAATCCTACTTGTATTTTAATGTACTTCCACTGTTCTGTGTTTTTGAAATTTTGGGAACTCATACTTTTAATGTAAAATTTCCTAATTTTATAGAGAATGGAAAAATAGTGAAGTAATCCCCTTGAAATACAATATATAAATATTAGTTCTTTTTCCTTAGGGGATGTGACCAAGCTCCATTGCAAATGGCATGGAAAATATTTTTCAAAAGTAGGATTAACACATAAAGATTAGGCCACAACTCATTTTAATATTGTTAGATGGTAAGATTACACTCTTGCTGTAAATGCCACTTTAATATTGAAGCTTTGATCTACAGTTGCATGATCTCTACTTAAATAAATGTGTGCATTATTGAATGCAATTGCCGTGGGTTGATCATGGTGATTGTTTAATCAGATGGACCTACAGGACTTTATTCTGAGGTACTCTCATATTCCTTTGCTTACCTTTGGGAGTGGTAAGATGTTCTATAAAGAGTGTGAGTTAAACTGGATCCAGCACTTAGTTAAATGAGATTTAGTATATTACAATGATTTTCACCTCTTTTAAGTTTGCACTCCCATGTCTTTCTCTGAAGAGGTAGATGTCTGCAAAATTCATCTAGTTTAATGCCAATGACTTTCCTTTTGTTATATAGCTTTTCTGAAAGGCTCAGAAATAGTCTGTCCATGCTTAGAGTTCCTCAGGCCACAAGTTGAAAACTACAGCTAGGGTCAGTTGAAACTAGTAAGCAATGAAGATACACAGAACGGAATTCACTATCTGGACATGAGGTCAGCACAGTAAAGTTATACCCGTATTATCAGACTTAAAACTGTCTCTAGATTTTTATGACTGTCCAAAAGTGATGTTACATTTTCAGTTCTGCAGCTTTGCTGAAACAATGCACCTCAAGTACAGGTCTATCACATAAGCTGTGCAGCACTGTCTTGGTGTTACTTGACAAATAAGATAGCATTGGCTGAGAAAGAGAAGAGCCTGCAGTGCACAACAAAACATCCTCTACTGCAGTAACAAGTGTTTTGATGGAGCTGCCTAATCCTGCTGCTAAATCAGACCTATTCTGTTTAACAGAAGAGTTGAAAAAAAAATCAGATCTTGAGGTAATATAAATGTAGACACTCTAGGGTGTTTTTTCTTTTATCACAATATACATAGACATGAGATGATACTATTGCATACAACTGACAGAAGTGTTTTAAATGAAGAACAATAACTCTGTGCAAGATAAATTAAGTGATTTTTCATTGTGTAACTGTCATAGATCTGTCTCATGACATTTTTCTATGTGTGAGGACTGACTGCTGGCAAATTTTGCAAATGGAAAGTGATCTTAATTGCAAAATATTCAATATCTTTCTTTATTTTCAAAGGAAACATGAATATAAATTATTTTTATTTGAACATTATGATTTCCAGGCACAATAACAAAAAAGAGAGAGAGAAAAAAGCCTGTCTTGTATTTTGCTGACATCAGCAATGTTCTCAAAGCACTTTGCAAGGCTGAGTGAAATAAAACTCCAGACCAATGGATTAGGCTTATAATACTAGCAGTCCCGTACTACAACTAGGGGAACTATAGAACAGAGCTACCAAGCAGAACGTGTGAAAGATAGAGGAACGAACATCCTTTTCGACTTTCTTGTGTGTTTTACAAAACCTCCTGTGTTTTTCAATTTGCTCTCTCTCCCTTTAAAATACAGAACAACAAAGCATTGTTGTGTAAAGATTATCTACTCTTTCACAAAATCTGGCATGTCCCATATACAATTGGTAGCAGCAATCTAGATGAAGATTGTTGCCATATAAAAAGAAAAATGGCAATCTACTGATCTGTGCAAAGGATACACAGTTTTTCCTTGCAAAACTGAAATATACAGATGGAAATATGCAGGTTGCCACTGGTAGATGTTTTTCTAAGCTGTATTGTCCCTTTACAAAACTGTCAGACTTGTTTTATCAAACATCTTTGCACTCATTGTTCCAACATAATACAACATTCACTTTGACAACTTTAAGAGCAGGCATGAAATAAGAGGGTGTAAGTTAGACGATGGTGTGAAATCAGCTGGAGAATCAGGAGACCATCAACTGAAGGGATTAAAGACAAAAATTATTTATATAAAACTGTTTTCTATTACACATTAGACATATTTGCAATATTTTATGTGTCACATGAGAAATACCCGCATCATAAACTAGACTGAGTCTAACTTCTGCATGATACCCTCACTCTGAAGGGGAGAGTAAACAGAATAGCAATAGATGCAGACGTCATCTGGGAAGCCTTGCATCTCCCCGGGGAGATGGTGGATTACTTCTAAGAGAAAGTGTTAAAATGCAAATATACAATCAGTGGTTTGCAATTCAGCATGCAACAGTGGGGGCAGTGACCATCCTTAAAGCCTCTGGAATTAGAAAGAACACAAATATGTGCTACTGAGTTTAAATTCTGGCAGCATTAGCTGAACATCTGGACAAGTGTTGTGGTGAGACCAAAACACCAGGTGGATAAAAGAAGTAAAGCAAAGTTTTTACTCTGAGAAGTGATGTGTGTGGGTCGGAGACAGACCTGCATTTCAAGGCTGCCATTTCAGTGCCTTTGAGGAGAAGACCTACTGCTGAGCTGGGTAGTGGCCACCACAACCACCACCTGCCTGCTGGGAAAGACTGCCTAGAACTTGCAGGGCTGGTCACTTTACACATAGCTATGTGATAACATCTCTGCCTGCTTACTCTAAAAACAATCAGAACTCTTTCGTGTATTAAATAAGGACCTCTCTAAGAGACAGGAAGGGAGTGAGGGGATTAGAGCAGAGGAAAGACCATCTGACACATCAAGCCTCTAAGCAGGTGCACTGTTGAGTTCCTGAACATAACATGACACCTAAATCCACTGGGGTTTCAGAAAGACATTGCCAGGAAGGATCTTCCCTTCTTTTCTCTTTCACTGCTTCAGGGGTGATTAACAGTGGTGGTGCTTTCACTGCTGCACCTGCAGGTAGTGAAGAGATGTATTCACAACAGCAAGCAATTTCACAGCATGAGTGCTCAGAAGCATTATTTATTACAACCGTTTCAGCTAAAAAGTCTGAGACTGCAAAACAGCAACGCATACAAGATCTCATCATTCATCTGTAATTTGCATTTTTCATGGATACAAACCTGGCTGTCTAATTGGGACTTGAGACTTAATATACTTTTACCTTTTGATGGATTCAGCATGAAGAGGATATATTATGTTTTTATTACTTAGAGCCAGGAGCAATTTTCAACTTTGTGTTTTCTAGTTTCAAACAAGAGAAAAGATTTATCTACCAGAGTAACAGATTGGTCCATCTAATTCAGCATACTTCCAGCAGTTGCCACCAGTGCCGTGTTTGTTGTTGAGACCCTGCCCTTTCCTGATGATTTTGCTATCAAAGAACAAAAATTAGACAAAAACATGCAGTGGTAGTAGAGCAGGGAAAATTTCTCTCTGTTCAAACAGTGCAGGTGATGAGCAACCGAGGAAATCAAACCTCCAGTTGTTGTATATTCTATGGTTGGGGTGAAGGAAAGGATACTCAAGCTTGAATGTGGCCTTTTGACAGATCAGATCGTCCCGTCTCCAAGCACCAGTTGTCTTTATTTCCAGAATTGCTCATATTTAGCTACACATAAGCAGATTGCTCATTCTTTTTTTTTTTGTCCATAACTCAGAGAAGGGTCAGTTTTAAAGCAAGGGGAACAGAGAACAGAACAGCAGCTGGTTGAAGAAATGCTGCCAACATGAAATATGACCCAACACACGGCTGCTAACTCACACAGTGGGCTGGAGGGTCTCCATCTCTGCAGCTACTGCCAATGGAGGCGTTGGACTCATGTCATGTCCTGTCATGGCTGACTTGCTGGGTGGAGAGTGACCACAAGTAATTACAGAAAAATAGAGAGCAACAGCTGGATGAATCTAGTCTCACCCAGCAACCACTGACATGACTTGACTTTCTAACAGCTATGATGTCGTAAATAGGTTTACCCCTCTAAATCACCTTCAAACCAAATCAAACCCATAATTCATTTTCTCCTCCTCCTCCTCCAGAGGGAAAAGAATGCCATAGTTTATTTTGCCAATTATGTGATCAACATCTAACTGTGAAATGCTTTACAGAAATATTGACCTGAGGCGCATCTGCAAGGACTAGTTGTAGGGTCAGCGGATGGAGATAGGTGAGGCCATACAGAGAAATGTACCTGTTTCTGCACTCAACTATATTAAGCATCTCTTGTTGCTCTGGTTGTGTCTCACTTGCTCCAAGAATCTGAAATTATTAAGACAGAGAAAAGAAAAATCAATGCTATGCAGTCTACCTCTTGACATTCCCATTTTAGTGACTGTGCTTTTAATTCTCTATCTCTTATGACTGGGTTGATCACAGGTATAATACTATGATATTATTGTAATATGCCCATTGTCTTAGTACCTTTTACTCCATTCATGGAATGAACAGTACAACCCTTGTGGGAGCTATGAAAGTGTCATACTTATGTTTTAATAGTCCGTGAACACTTGAGGTCTCCAATATCATTCTAGCAGCACACCAGGGATGTATCCAAGCAAAAAACACCAGTTATGTTATAAAATTCATGTTTCTTGGTTGCTTGTCATTGTTTTATAAAACCCTTTCTTAGTTAACATCTGAAATATGCTGTAGATAAACCACAAATATAGAATGAATGTTTCTGTGTGACACCGTATACCAGGACCCAGTATGGGTCTGGTAAAGGCCCAGCTAAAGGGACAAAGCTTACTTGTGGTTTTGTTAATGACAGAGTGTGGTGGAAGACCTTCCATATGGAGACAAACTGTCAAAAGGCTGAAAAGGGGGAAGCATCAAACCCCTCACTCCAATGCAGCTCTCACATGAAAGCATGGTGTGCTTCTGAAAAGGAGTGACGCATGGGTGCCAAAAGGTCTGCCCTGTGCCTTTCCTAGACAGCTTTATTCTTGGAAAGCTTACTTGGAAATCTAGTTAGAAGGTTAGTCTTGTGTGATCTAAAGCTGTATAGAGTCTAGGATATCAAAAACACAAGGCAGCCTTCTGTGTCTACGTTGGAGATATACCAACTAACTTTTGTTAATGTTCCTTACTTATTATGTACGGCAGAAAATATTATAGATTACAGTAGAAAATATATACAGAAAAAAATGCAATGGCTGGACCACTATGTATAGCATTTAAAATGACTAATAGAATAGATATTTTGGGGCAGGTACAAGGAGTACAACTTACAATTAGCTGTTGTCTGTATACTACTTTGCAGTCAAGGCACAGCCTGACAGCAAAAATGAGATTTTATGGAGGTGTGGTTACACTTATAGCATCTCCCTTCAGTGTAGTCCTTCTTCCCAGGTACTACAGAAGGTCTGCACCCGCTTCTGATGTGACTCAGAAGAGTGAGTCCTGCTTCTGTTTAATGCTGCCCCAGAGTTCAATCTCTCCAAAAAACAAATCTCATAGGTGATCTTTTTGAGTGTATCTTGTATACTCAACACAACAAAATGTGTTTGTGAGAGCTTCAGTAGTGCAATAGCAGTAGGGATAAATCAATCGAGCTTATCAAGTTGTGGAAGTATAGTAACTCATTAAGGAGTTTTGAGCCTGCCATTTCATCAGTTCGTTATATAAAGTCATAAAATACACTACGTGATAAAGTGATAAAATACATGAAATGGGAAGAAAAAGAAAAAAAATTGAGTATTACTTGCAAAGGAGGGGATCCATAAACTACAGTTGAACCAAGCAGTTGAACCAAGTTAGAAACAAAAGCAGAGTGCCCTCTTGTGGCTGCTGGGACAGGTAAAAAGCACAGGAATACAGTGTGTTTTGTGTTGTCATGGGAATATTCTGCAGTTAGAACCTTCTATATTGGAACTAATTTCTACCTATTATTTCCATTATTTTCGAGGGAATTTGTAAAAGCTATTCTGGCAAGCCAAAGGAAACTTATTTTAAATGTATACACTCCGAAGCATTCCCCCCCGCCTTCTAGTTAGGCAATACAGTACTATATTATTTATCATGAATGTGAGACTTTAATTTTTAAAAATGTGAGGAGTATTAACCTGGTTATTTTTTCTGTATTTTATTAAATATTATTTTAAAAATTCAGTTTACTTTTCAGTAGTAGTTACCAAAAATGTGTATGAAACTATAGAATCATTAAGATTCCAAAGAAAGTAAATGACAATCAGTATGAATGCTAACCTATATTGCTAATTTTCAAAAACACTGTGGTGCTTTTCTTTTCACATTTTTTCTGTCTTTTTTTTCTCCACAAAAATGTACTTGAGATATTTTTGAGATATTTTATTTCACAGCTGAAACTGATTTAATCTATGGACCTGACAAAAAGAAGATTATATGCCAAATGGTATTGATGAATGTACTTTAAAAGATTTTATATTACCATATTCTCAATTTAATAAAACCTCATGTTTCATGAATATATGTTTTAATTATAGCTTTAGAAAAAAAAAAAAAATCACATTTGGAGAATAAATACAATGCAAGCAAGAGGCAAGATCATGGCAAAACAGAGTTTCTGTATTTTTCCTCTTTATTTTCCAGATTTCTGGCTTGTGGTTTATATTAAGCAATTAATGTTAATTTATTGTATTTACTAGCAATTTATCCTGATAAAAAAGGTTAATTGTCTATATGCTTTTATAGTTACCACCATATTTCTGAATACACAGACATTCAGCATTAGAACCTGTTTCTTCAACACTTGGTACTGAAGTCATAATACAGTAAAAGAAATTAAACTATGTAATTTTTTTTTTTACAACATCTTCAAATGGCTACAGAAAAACAGAAATTGGCCTTCCTTTATTACAAAATAGCACGGAACAATTACTTCTACAAATGAATCATTATCTGTACAATGATACAAACACAAGATAAATTGAACTATTTAATTAACTAACATACTAAATATACAGTATTATTTATCTCAACATTCACCATGAAGTATGAGTCAGTTCTCAGCATTTCAATAAACTGCAAGAGAGGATACATTATTTTATAAGATTTTTTAATGCAAATCAATAATTTTCAGTGTTGATGTCCTCAATGAATTAACATATGAAACAGTCCTAAGCATAAAAATGCTTTCACTCAGCCAACAAACAGATGAGAAGGAAAAGAGAAGGAAAAAAACCCCACTGTTCTCATCCTTTTATGAATTTCTGCTCAAAACTTGCAATAAGATTTACTGTTTTATCAAGGATTGCTCAAAACTTAGTTTCAAAGAGTCACCAGCAAGCCAGACCATCAATTTTTCTGTGTCATGCAGAGGCAACATGGGAGCTAAAAGCTGCTCTCAGGTGTTTTGCTTTTTCAGAGAACATGGTAGGATTAAGTTATCACAATTTACTACACATTTTTTGTTGCTCACTGTATTCTGTGGCATTTAGCATAGATGTTTGCATCATTTTTTAAAAAAATATATATTATTTTTATATTAATAGAAATGTGTATAAGTATGTCTGGGTTGGTTGGCACCAACAGACATACACGTGCATACTATGCACATGCAGGGAAAGAAATTACTTTCAACTAGCATGGCCAGGTATGCATCTTTCTGATCATCAGTATTATGTGTAAATACTTAGTAATGCAGTAGGTCTTGTTTGTTTGACTTTTTTTTTTTTTTTAATATACTTCTGTATTCTAACACCAGTCTTTAAGTGAATACCTTCACTTTTGCAAAATTAGCATTTTTTTTTTTAACTGAAGCATTGGAAAAGATGAAATTGTAACATCTGTTATGTGAGAGCTTTAATATATTAAAGGAATATATTTTGATCAACAGAGGGCACTCTATGGTTTTCAAAGGAGCCTAATAGAAGCTTAAAAGGATTGATTAGGAGATGACTGAGTATGGTTTTCGAAGAGTCTTTAGTACTGGTCAATCTATAATTTATTGGAAATTCTACTGATTTCTACAATAACGTAGAGTACAGGAATGAAAGAGCACCCGATCATTTGATGAAGTCAGATACTAGAATTAAGCTTGTGATGTACACAGTCATCTCTTAGTTATATCTTCAAAATTGTAAATTATATGTAAAAGTTTTAACATACTCTGAATTAAAAGTGTACTTACTCAATAATGCTGAGTTTTACCCTTGCTGGTTGTTTAAAAATGATGACTTTGAATACTTATGAAAGTGTAGACAGGTCAGACATCACTGCTGTTCCATACACAATATTTCTTCCAGTTCATAAACAAGTTCGTTTCCTGGCAGTAGACTATCTTGTGCTATTGATTTTACTGACCCTTTTGATTTCTGTTGTTCACTTATTTTCAAATCAAAATAATTGCATTTAAATCTAGAACTTGAACTGGTATTTCTTTAGAGAAAATTAGATATTTTTAGGCTATCTGTCTAGAATGCCCTGAAGCAGAGTGGAGTAATCTGATAAAGATGTAACACAAAATGATTCATTGATACAATGTAAAACCTCACAAATTACTTAAAAGTAAACTGAGATTTTCAAATAGAAGGCAAACTAGGAGAACTTGGCAGGAGTATAGCATGCCGAACTACCGTACATTTAGGTAGAATGCATATATTTGTGTAAAATAGAATGATCCTGCTAAAACTCTACAAATAAAATTGGGAAAGTCATGATGTGTGCTAGCTCAGGAGAACACAGGAGTTAGGCACTGACACGATTTTAAGTACGTGCTTGATCGTCTTTAACAAAACCTACAAGCATACGATCCACATGTAAAGGTGAATAAACACACATTAGGCAGTATAGACATCTCTCGCTAGAGGTAAGATACTAGGGATCAAGGCAGAAAAAAACTGCAGTAAAGTCCTCATTTTATCCCTTCATCTATATTAATCCCCCATATAATTGCTATATAATATGTGTTTGTAATTACAGACAATAAGAGAGCCAGTGCAGAAGTAGTCAAAATTTAGAGGGCAAATTCTTATCTCTTTGCTGTGCCTGTGAGTGTGGAATGAATGGAGGGATTTCAGTGAAGCTGCTGGAAGTATATGTGGATCCCAGTCTGGCCCTCGCAAGGAACGAGGATTCCTTTATTGCAAATCTGATGAGTAGAAGTTAAAAGCTGTTTTCTGTGCTTTAACACTTACCTTTGCCAACAGCTGTTTCAAAATTTATAAAAACAATTCTCACTGGCTGCCAAATAGCCATAAATTCATATTTTGAGTTGTAAGCATAAGAATAATTATGTCTGATTAAATCCTTTTACGCTTTCTCATTTTAGAAATCTATAATAGATATGAATTGTTGCAATATATTATATCTAAACAAAAATTTCACGATGAGTTTGAGGCAAGTTATCTTCAGAAGGTTATGTAGCAATAACTTATTAGGTATGGTCAGGTTGTTGTATTTCACAGTTTCATTCCAGCTTGAGCCCACATTGTTTGGTAAGCAACAGTCTCAGGGCAGCATGCTGTAGGAGAGTCAGGTGTTCTTTCTGTCTCCAGCTTCCTGTCAGCAAACTGTTCTAACATTACAGATACCCAGAAAAATTCTGTCTGGAGGAGAAGGAGACCTTCAGAGTGCTGCTACAAAATATTGCTTCTCTACAGGGTATGTTTTCTACCCCTGGAAAATTAAACTGCGGCTAGCATTGCTGAACACTTGTTCCTGCAAGGAAATGTGGTTTCGACTTGTTCAAAGAGGCAGCGTGCACGATGCTAAGCAGATACTGTGCTTGCAAGCGTAGAGCTACAAAGACTGAGTTTTGCTTCTTCCCGCTGAGTGTGTAATGCCTTTCATCACATAATATTTAACCTTATGTGTTCTACCACAGTCCTCAGTAACACTTCACTTTAAGTCTGCCAGCATTATTAATTCATTAGGTATTCACTGTAATAACACTGATCATAATTAACTCATTCCACAGCCTTGTGAATGTCGTAAGTACTCACATGGAATTCCACTGCAATTCAGCATTCATTAAGGTACCACCGCATTTTCACAGAGAAACAAGAGTGTGTGATCTGTCTTATGAAGTAACTCCCTTAACATCTCAGAGTGGTCCAAATATTTGGAGTGTAAGGATGTTGCAAATATGTTGGATAAATTCCCTCGCTGATGAAAGTTGTGTACACTGTGCGACAAATTATGCAAGGACAACATTATCTAAAATATAATACACAAGTGCCTACTCTGTGTGTCATTACTTAAAGTATATTGCACTATATTTAATACTGATAAATGTATTTTGTTCTACTTTACAAAATATTAAAATAGCCAGGCTGCCTTTCCAGAACTTAAAAGCAAAGCTGTTCAAGAAATATCTTTAAATTAAAACAAAAAAAAATTACCTTTTAATTTTCCAAAACCATACTCCACATATGCATATTAATATACAGCATCTGAAGTAATCTTGTCATATCAAATGCCATGTAGAATCTTAAGCAACCTGCTTGTTGTAATGACATTGTGAACATAATAATCCCCTGTAAATTGAAAATAGGCATAAAATTGTTATGCTTTTTCAAAGTATGATGTCAATCTGAAAATTAGTATACGGTAAAATAAAAATACACGTTCAATTTCATAGCAACTTAGTGAAGTACATATACAGCTATGTGATGTCAGTACATCCCTTAAATTAATATTTTCAGGCATTATTATCTTTTTTTGGGGAAAGTGATTCTAGGCAAAAACTGAGCAGGCAGGATCTCAGCCAGTATACTGATATTCTGTGCTACATTTTCTTGAATATTCTTTCAAAATGAGCCACTTTTGCTCATTGCTTAATGATGGAGAGGGCAGATATAAGTAAAGTATATCTATATATTGTGTGTTCACACAAAACCAGATCACAGCAACAAAATATTTAGGACGTCTGTTTAGCTTGTTTGATAGTCTAGAGTTTGTGTGGGAGTGTATTTTAATTTTTCATTTTGCTATGCTAAACCACCTTGCTTATAAAAGGGAAGTTTGAAAACTGAAAGTGATGCCATATGATTTAAGCTGTTGCCTCATGTCTAAATGACATTCATTAAAGTATCAGTCCACAAAGTCCTCTGAATGAGTTTTTCTTGGTCTACACGAAGGAAACAAGGGAGTTAAAAATAAACAGAATTCAGCCAGTAAAAGTCTTAAAATAATATTGATTTCTTTTACAGTACAAACCCGTATTGTGGAACACTCGCCATTGGAAATCAATGGCAAAATTTTAATTGACTTCAACAGGGCCAACATATCATCTATGAAATTTAAGATTGAGGCTGTGCTATATTTTTTAACCCACTGAACTGCAAACCGCACCAAGAGATCTACTCTTCTTTAATAATTAACTATAATTCCCATTAGCAATAACAGGTGTTATGTACTAAGTGGAAGAGGAATCCCAATATTCTTTATGATGTTAATTAGTGAGACAGCAGATATAAGACATTTAGGCACAGGACAGTGAGCTTCAATACTAGAGCTTAGAAATTACAGCATTTTTGAAAATTTTTGTATGAAAGGCAAATAATTTATTTTTGAACACAGAAGCACTGAGGAAATATGATCTTACTTTAGGAAAAAAAGTGCAATATTCAATTTATAACTTCTTAGGCAGATCTGTCACCCTGGCTACTTTATGGGGTGATGCCCTACTTCAGAGTGCAGGTAAAGGCACTTAAGTGTCCATGATAGCCACCAGTGGATTTTTCAGAATTTTGAAAGTCAAGCCCTGAATTCAGCTCCTTAATCTGAACAGATATGCCTTTCACTCCATGTTTTCTATTTCCAGAGTTTGGGGTCTTCATTTTCTAGAAGCACTAGAATTAGTATTTCACACTTTTGCTGGATTATGTAGTCTGAATTTGTTTAGGCAATAAGCTCTCAAGAGGGAAATTCACTTTGACAGCCTTGCTGTTGTAATAAACATTTTTTAGCTTGTCTAGTTATTGTCATCTCCTGATAACTCCCAGAGCAAGAACTTTCAAAACCCGTTTAATTGTGTCACTAGACATATATCATAGGCATATTTCATTTAGTCTTGAATTTCTGTGGTGTTTCTTATGTGGAAGGAGAAGTAGATCTTGAATCAAGCAGCTCAGTTCTCAGTTTGACTGTCAAAGGGCCGTTTGGATCTTTGTCACATGGACCTGGATCTAATCACCTTCTTGGAAATACTCTAGGTGCAATTTCTGTATTGGTGTACTTGGTTTTTTTTTTTCTTATTATTGAAGTGAGCAAATAATTTCCTTTCTCTCGAAGTTCTGTAAGACCAAAAAATGTGAAATATTTTGTCAGTCTCAAAAAGACTTAAAAAACCGCTTTAAATAGATGAGAGAGAGCTAGATGCTCCCTTTTCAGGTGTTTTTTGTTATGCAGTGGTACAGAAGAAAAAGAGTAGAGGGGCATTAGGTATTTCTCCTTTTGCTCCTTCCTTATGAAAAGTAAGCTGCAACAAGAATTAGTTGGACTATGTATTTTGGAAAACATGGCAGAGTACTGGTGCCAATAAAAGAAATCTGTAATTGAGACAGAATTAGACACTGCAATTAGAGAATAATACTTTCTCTTCATTAATATATTAATACGAAAAAACATAAAATAACTGCAAAGTTGTAAGAATAGAAGTAGTGGAAAGAATGTTAAACAGGTAGGATTGGTATGAAAAGAATAAATAGAATTAGAGGGAATACCATAGAACTGATTAACCCTGTAAAAATCTCCTAAGGTAGTGTTTACCATAGTGGGCTAGGCCCATGTTAATCCAACATTTAATTATAATATTTACAACCTTGGTGTGAGCACAAAAGGGGCATTTTTTCAAATTAAATAGAAGGAACATGAATACAACATTGTCATAGGCTTTTACTTCACTTCTGATTTGTTTACTTTCTCTTCACTACTGGAAAGAACTCATTTTTCTTCCAAATAGATATAGTTGTTTATTATGGTAATAATAATTAAAATAACGATAACAATAAAAAATGATGATACCAGAATACAGATTAGAGCTTAAGTTTATCCAGAGCATGAATTACTACTTCATGTATGTAGAATCTCTGCAGTTTTTAAAATCTCAGAGAATTTTGATTGATTAGAATATATCCATTGTCAATGGCATATAGAATGTAACCAGATATTAAGTCATAATAGATTTAAATCAGATCACAAAATAATAAAATGTAGACCAAAAAAATGGCTTTTGTATACCTTGATTCGTATATACAATTTAAGGAGATTGCCCTCTAAATCAAAAGGAAAACACTATTCAAAATAAAGGTAATCTTTGAAGAAACCAAGTTAGTAACTGAATGTACACTACCGTCTCAAGCTCATGGATTTCCTTTAGCAATCATAGGGCTTTCCCAGTTCCTCTTGGCTTCACCACATGACACCTGAGTTCAGGATAGTGACATATATCAGTGACATCTCTACTGCTCCTGCTTGACTTAGTATCTAATCTCTTCATTTGTGTTAGGTGAAGCAGGTCTCTGAACTCAGATTGTGGCAGATCAGAAAGATTTTCTTGACAAGTTTTCTTGACCTTTTAGCATTTAAGGGTGCCACTCTGCATGCATGAGCACACATATTTCCTATTAGGGGGTGAATTTAGGCTCCATAAGAACCATCAAAGATTAATTCTTTAATATTTGTGTGTGTGTATGACTTTCAAGAGCCTAAGACTATAGCCTCGGCACACTGCTGAGGAATGATGCATGGTATTTTTAGCTTTTAAAAACCCGAAATAAAGGATGGGTAGATATTTATCACATTTTCTTCCAGGATTATAAAGCCTGTGGGTGAAACACAGATCAGAGAAAAATGGTGGAACTGTGACAGAATCACCAAGTTGTTGAGATTGGAAGAGGTGTCTGGAGTAGGGTCAGCTCCAGCAGGCTGCTCAGGAAGACAAAACAACCGTTCTGGGCACAAGGATAGTAGGTCTTCAGGACCAAGTCCCCTTGGCTGCTGTTTGACATCAGACTACTCATTAATTACTTTCTACCTCAGAGGCCCCATCTGCAAGAGAAATATGTTAAATTCTAGCACAATTCCTGAACTTTCATATGATTTCTAGAAAAATTCATTTCCCATAGTAGTGGGATTATTTTAAAAGCTCTTTTAAGACTTTAAGACTACTTGCATGCCACACTTCAACACTATTGTAACTCCTGTCTTCACAGGGTCTGTCAATATAAACTCACCCATCTGTCACCATCGGAGGAAGCTTGAATGAGTCCTGCTGACTCCTGCAAATAGTAGTAGTTAAGCTGAACATGAAGTAGGGCTGAACATGAAATTTCTTGCATGGATGTTGTGAGCAACACTTCACAGCAGCACTGTAAGCCAACATTTGTTGTCAGCTTACAGTAATCACTGCACAGCACATTCCTTTTGGAGTGAAACTAAACTGGAGACTGCATTAGTAGAGCGGCTAGTGCTCTAACTGCTAGTATGCATGTAGACCACAGAACCAGACTAGAGCACATCAGAGGAGAAAAAAAAAATGGAAACATATATAATGAGATCTTCAGGTCCGCCGCACCAACTGTTTCACTCTTGGCTCCTTCTTGGCCTCACACTCCTTGTTGTGGGTATAGCCCATAAGGGCTATCTCTGTTAATGCTGTTTCCAAAAGGGAATGAATTAAGTTGCATTCTGTTACAATAATTTATTGCATCTCCTCCTCTAGCCACCGCACTGGATCAGAACAGGAAATTACTTAAAATACTTGTAGGTAGTCCTTCGAGTGTTCCCACCACATCAGCTGTGACATCAGTGAGTGAGAAAGCATATAGTTAGCACAATGTTCCAGATGCCATTTTTTCTGAGGACTTGTTATGGAAAAATACTTTGTATGTATTTATTCTGTATGCCTTTAAAAGACCAAGAGGAAAATGTCCAATTTTCCTGCAATTTAATACAAAGAAAAAGGGGAAAGAGAAATAGATGGTAACCTGCCCCTCCCCCCAACTCCCCACCTGGACCCCCCCCAAAATAAAAATAAAAAGGGACTACAGGTCATATTTGACCTGAAATTTTGGAGACAAATGACAAATTCATAATTCTGGGGCGTGGGCTCAAGCAGTGATTATGTACATTAGGAAATACATATGATAAACAAGAGCTGTTTCTTTTTATATGGGGTCATTGATGATTACATTATATTTAAATGTTTCAAATACAGAGATTAGCCTTTCATGGGATCCAAAGATGAAAACCAGGAAATCCAGCCAAACTGAATGACTAACTGACCCCAGTTACTCATATGTCCTCTCTTCAGCAAATTACTAATAAATGCTTGTAGGAAGAATGTCAGACAAGATTACATGTCAGTACCATTAGCAACTATGGATCTTCTTTTGTGTTCTATGGTAAGATAAGAAATGTTTTGTCATTTTCAGGAGCCATGCAGAAGTGAATTTGATATTCATTTGCACTGCTTAGCACAGATAACATAGCAAGTAACAAATGGATCATCATTCCATCTTTGAGCTCCTGAAGGTTCATTTGTAAGAATTCCTGCAACCAAGCATGCAGGCAGGTGAAGCACATTCCATTCCTATGCTGGCTTTCATATGAATTTAAAGTCTGCCCCATACAACCCTGAATTCCTCACCTTATATTATATTCCAAATTTTTCCTTCTATATCACATCAAACTCTCCATTATTAGTTCAGTCCTTCAGTATCTTCCAGCAAAGGGTGAGCAGGGGCTTGAAAGTTCCCTGTTGCTATTTAGCAGGACTCCTCCATCACAACTTGCTCTTTAGGATTGATACTATAAGCAAAGTCTTCAAAATGTCTTTACGTGTGTAAAGATGCTATTAGGTACCCACTGGGATTTATTGACATGCCTCAGTGCCACCTAAATGCAAGGAAGTTAAATCCTTAATCTACTTTGGATTTTTCTAAAATCACATGCAATGTATCTCTTTGTTTAACCATCAAAACAGGTTTGTATACACACTCATGCATTGTTTCCAAGTGTCTAGCACTGCTATGCCTGCTGCATATTGTTCCTTCTACATCATCTTGAAAAACATGGCATTAAAAACTAAGTAGCCTTTCCATTAGTAATCTTTAGGTTCATGACACTCCAATTCTTATATTTTATCATTTCAAAATCTGAGTATATATTGCAATGTGCTTCCTTATCTTGTTCTTCAAAAAGACGAAACATATCTTACATTACATCTATTACAATGGACTGTATCCTTTATAGCTCTGAAAGAATGGTTTGAAATACCCATCAATAAGAAAATGGCTTTAAAAAATGGAGTTAAGTACAATGTAGCAATAACAATAACTAGCATATGCAGTAGTGAAGGATTCCATTAAATTGTGTGGTGCTAGAAAAGTAACCATTTAAATCAGTTACACAGAGCCAGAAAATAGGTTTATGCTTCTGAAAGAGTGGAGGGAAAAAATAAATAAATTTGAAAGAGGAATAATTCAGAGTTGCTGATCAGATGGTGGGCTGG
>WHYT01017716.1:105389-211851 GCA_009806455.1 Tetrax tetrax | reverse complement strand
GTGTTATAATGCACAGACAGAAGATCAAATTCAGATTTGCGTGTAAATTTGATGCTTCAAGAGGTTTTTTCTTCTTTATATGTGCTTATATCTGTGCATATATACACACATTCTGCAACACACATCGCAGCAGGACAGAAACCCTGCAGCACTGCAGGAGGCTGCTACTACCTCTGATAAGAAGATATTAAAGTGGGAGATAGGAGGAGGCACGAAATACCTGTATGTGCTAAGGAAAAGCTCAGCTACATGTGCTTCTGAGCCCAGGAAAGAAATGTAGTGTTTACTGGGTGCAATGTCCCAAGATGAGATGCTCAACACTGCTTATCTTTATAGCTCTCAGGTCTCGTGCTCCCGGTGAAGTACCTGCTAGTAATAATGACTTCATTAGTTGTACAGATTCAGTCTTCAGAAGGTTGTGATCAAGGTTTTTTATAAGTATTTTTAGAATGCTGCCAAAGCTTTTCTGAGGAATACAAATGCCAAGAGGGAAGCAGTGATTTTCGGCACTTTGTTTTAGCAAATGCTTCGTTAAATTTCATTAAATGAAAACCAGAAAAACAACAGTAAAAGGAGAGTCAAGGTGCATTTTCCCTGGTCTGTTATTAAATTTCAGAAACTTACTGCAGTAGGCAAGGTGTAAGTGCAACATCTTAAAGGTTGCAAAAACTTTTTCTCGTATAGAAGGTTGCATTTCCAGTTTGTCTCCAACAACATATAACAGAAGAGTTGTGTCGTTCCTTTACAGATGGGCATTGCACTGCTGACATAGACTAAGAGGGAAAAAGGCGCACAATCATTGATTTAACGCACCTATGGGGAAAAAAAAAAGCACTTTCTATTCAGTGGAAGGTGATATGGTGGATCTTTGGGGAATGGTACTACTCAGGACAAAGATGTGGCCATTTGCTTGGACTTGAGCTTTACCTCTCTGCCCATCACCCAACCTACCTGTGTGGCTGGGAGCTGGCATAGAGGGCAGGTATGTTTCACAAGGATTTGGCAGAGGGGTATGATGGGGTGTTGTACAGAATTACGTGAATTACAGAAATTTTATTATTCCTTCTTTCGGTTGTGGGGTATGAATAGGGATGATGCGATCCAGTGTCTGGAAAACAGGTGGGCAGATCTGAAAGGCTTTTACTGCTGAGAAGGGAGAAATGAGTGGTGGTGACAAGTACATTTGTCTTCAGTTTACTTGTCTAATTTACTGGAGGGTCCCTAAGGGTTAAGTCTGCCAATAGTTTAAGAGTTCATCCAGAACATTTTCATGTCGGTGCACCCAAGAGCAGACATTGGGCATCACCTGGATTTTGGGGGTTATTCCCTAGGAAAATGGCACTAGCATCAATTCATTTGCATGGGATTGAACACAGGTGGAATTTTACTTCCGCCTTTTGGTTTTTTAAGCAGTCTGAAATGGATTTTCCTAGTTAGAACTGTATGTAAGCACTGTAGGTTAGCGTATAGGTAACATAGGTGGCCTGTTTTATTGCAAGCTGTTAGCCCTGTTGAGAGGGTGCAAGAATTGTTTGATTGTACCTGACTATCATCTTAATGTATCATTTACCTTCCTGCTTCTCCATCACTACTCCCTGTCCAAATGTTAGCAGGTGTGTTTACATGATTATAAATGAAGGACCAGAGAAAACATTCATGCCAGCGGTCACTTAATGAGGGGACTTATTTAATTGAAATCATGAATCTGACTAAGTTCCTACTCTGATGTGATCTGACAAAAATGATCATAGGATAAAATTGCTGCTTGCTGATCCCCACCTATCTTACATCTCAACTTGCTGCAAGATTGAGGCAAACTGCACCAATTTACTGCTCCCAACTGCCTGATAATGGACACTTTGCTGTGCACTCTCCCTTCATTACAGCACAGGTCAGGGCTGTTAACAGGGGCTCTTGCCACTTTTGACAGATAGTCACTACCAAGATGAATGGCACTAGCCACATGACCACTTAGTACTATGCTTTTCCTTTCTAGCACCTTTAAAACACTTATATTTTTTAAAAACTCACTTCATCCTTTAACTCTTTATTAACTAGGAGAATCGATGGGAATCTGCTGAAACTGACCTCATACAATTCTTCCAAACTTAATTGTGTGCATCGCTATGAATACATCTTAGCATTTGTTGCATGCCAGTAATGAGAGATTCATTTAAGCATTTATTTTAAATTCCTTAAGGACTTTCAGACAATTTGCTTTGATTTTTTGAATGTACCCTAGTGCTAGGTTTTAGAATGATTAAAGGCATAAGGGCAACAATGACTGAATCAAAAGACTAATTATCAAATTGTTTTCCTTTTTAATGAAAATCTTTGGGTTTGAATTTGTGGTTTATTGTAATGTAAAGAATTTCTGTTTTCTAAATTTCCTATGTCTACTTTTGACACTGTCAGCCTAAATATTAACAATTTTCTCTTTAGCAAATTTTCATTTTACTAACAGACTTGGGAAAGAATACCTAAAGCATGCAAATACCAAGCACTTAATAACAAAGTTACTCAAGTGCATTCAGTTAGCTAAGGCAAATTTTTTCTGAGACACTGGCAGGCGCAGTTTGAACACATGTGGCTTTAGTTAGCTCACCGCATTACATGACAGAGCAGTAAATAGCATTTGATTTCAAAAACAGCAGAGGTGATTAGGCAGATAAACTTTTTTGGCAACACATTTATGTTCCTTATTTTTTGCTAATGGTAGTTTTTGTTGAAGTCTTCCAGAATTCCTACATATGGAAACAGAAAATTAGCTCTTTGTATCATCTGGGATGCTACACTCTCAACGTGCAGCAGACCAGTGCTAGAAGCTGACCAAAATGTGTTCAGCCAAAACAGGATGTTGGTGCAGAGGTCCTATGTAATCTGAAAGTCTTCTCAGCTGTGGTCACTTAGCAAAGGGCCTTTCTCGAACTCAAAGATCACCATATTTTGAGCAATAGGTGTAACAGGAACATGAAGCTAATTTTTAAGGGCCAAGTATGGAAGTTTTGGTGAAACTGATATTTCATAGACAACTATCATGGAAATTCTCCATCCAGCTTTGAGTTACTGCACCAAGGTGCACTATTTTAAGCAGTAGCATGCAAGAAACTGCACCGAATCTGCACACATGTCTTGATGAGCCTTCAAGTGGAGTTCAGAAGCAGTTCTTCTCCACTCGTTGGCAGACAGCTGGAAGACAAGCAGGTCTGCTAGAGAAGACCAATGCGTTCTCCAACCTGATGAAGATATGCTTTCCTTTCATGGCGTCTGTTTACCCCTTCTTCTTTGTTCAGCCTAAATGTGTATCTCTTTCCTATTTCAATTTTGTGCTGTGCTTCCCCCTGTACAACTCATAGGGTCAACATTCCAGAGAAGAGAATACTGTGGGCCACATGCAGGCAAGAGGGCTCCAGCTTTGTTTTTTTCTCTTCTGGTGTTTCCAAAACCAAGGGAACCAGCAGAAAATGCTGGCACTTTCTTTCCCCCTTAATTCAAGATGTAAGAGACAGACTGTGTGGCAGTGCATGTCTCTCAAGAGACAACTATTGTGTAAATATTTCTCATTCCTACACAGGAAGTAGGCCGTGCTGCTGCGACAAGGGAAGCGAGTATGGAGGAATGGACTCACAAGAGGTGGTGTCTTGTCTTGCTAGGAAACTGCTAGGAAGCCCTTTCAGCCCTGGATGTGAATATTTTTCTCTCCTGTCTGGATCTGCAATTCCAGGATCGTATCCAGACCCTGCTTCTTCCATCTTTCTGTTTACAGTAACAAAACTAACGTCTGAGCTTTTCCTCAAAGTTTTTCGCTGCTCTTGGTAGAGCATGCGGAGAATCGACATCTTCAATTCCTTTGGCATAGGTGGCTTCTGGATTTTCACACACTGACCTGGCAGCTGCTTCATCTCCTGTGCTGGCCTGTGCGCCTCAAATCCAAACTGTTTTAAAGGTAAGAGGGATGGGAGTACAGGTACTATATAGGTAAGGTCACATTTTCTGGCTGTGATTACACTAATAAGACTTTTTCTCCAGGCTACAAACAAGAAAAATAATCCACAAAGTTATGAGTCCTCTGTATTTTTTTTTGTAAAAAGGAAAGCACTTCGGATCTTTCTGACTTTTTTGAAAATGTTTTGGTTTTTTTTTCATATTAACACACAGAAGCGTGATGCTCCTTGATTCTATAGGTGACTCGTGTCATTACCCTGCAGGCAGAGACCGTTGCTCTAAAGACAAACCTGCATCCATGGCAACACGTATTTCAACACATACATTTTCAAACATATACAAGTGCAATCTCTTTATATAATGTTTGTGCTTTAACACAATCGTGTGGTCTGTAACATATGAGCTGTAACTGCTACGGTCTCGCTGCCGGTGCTCCGTGCTATGTTTCTAGTGGGCGGCTGCCCGTGGCTGCCATTTTACTCACCAGGGCGGGTGCCATGTGGCACAAGGAGGCTTCACTTTTGTTCTTTCCTATTTTGTTGCTTTTCTTAATCTGAAATAAATGTCACTCAGATGGAAAGCACATGCCTGCTCTCTGTCCATGGGAAAAAAAAAAATAATGTAACAATTATCATGGCTTCGATTAACAGCAGCAGTGACCTGGGGGTCGGGCATTTCCCCAACATTAATGACCACTCAGGTTAAGGGCCCCCTGCTTGACGTCAGGTCCTCAACTCTTCCAGCTGGTCATTAACAGGCAGAAATGCCTGCTCTCAGGGTTATTATTGTTTAATTAATGCAGACTATAAAACAGTTTTCACATAGTTTCACTCTATAAAATCTCTAGCAATTGAATAGTATCTCTAAATTGAAAGCATGAGAAAGTTATTTTGTATTAGTTATTAATTTGCCTGCTTAATATGAATACATAATGAATGATACAGGACAATTTTAGGGAAAGATCTAATAGAAATAATTACACTGAACTCGCAGGCGTTTAGGGTTACCAGTAACTGTCACTCAGTTTACACACAATTAGTGTTTTTCTCTCTGTGTAATTCTTGATCATTTCGCCATGCTTTGCTCTTGACAAACAGTCAAATTATGTGGTTACAACTGCTATTAGATTTACATTGCATTGTCTAATTCACTTTGCCTCATGAAATTAGATGAATTATTAAACACATAATCTGTTATTCCCTATTAAAATTAATTGATTTTCATGTCAGTTTAAAACTAATGAGTTGTCTAGGGATATTCTCATAAACCTCATCACATAGCAGAAAGATTATTTATTTCCCATCATTTCTGATAATGATCTTTAGAATATGATACCTCGACTCCTTCATGCAGTAGCAAAAATATAATTACCCCAACACAAGCTTTTCAGCTGGTTTGCACAGAATGCTTTCAGCTGTTCTGTGTCAGAAAAAAATATGTAAAAGTTATAAATTACCTGAAAAACAGAACTACCTGTTAGCAAAGTTACTTCAGGTTTACACAACTGTGACAAAGACCACAGGCTGATCCAAGATTATAAATTTTCTGAAGATACGTTGCTGACATTAAAAAAAAAAAAAAAGAAAGAACAGAAGAAAAAAAGAAAGCAAAGTGACCACAATGGGTAAATTGCAGTCTGTCTTCTTGCTGATAAAATGAGCAGTGAGGTAATCTCCTCCCCAAATTAAAGCAATACCTTGATGCATTAAAAATCAAACAGTGTCATGTTAAAATGGAGAAAACCGTGAGTAGTAGCTTATGAGAGACATGTTTAATATGTTATTCCTTAGAGTATTAATATTTCAGGGACTTTTCCAGCTGTGTCTGAATTTTACAATTAATTTTATTAATTGATTCTTTTATCCAAATGTCCTCCCCTCATCTCTCTTCTCTATCCAGCTTTTTTCCCAGCCTGCTTACTTTAATTTTGCTGAATACAGCTTCATCATTTGGTATATTTGACGTTATATTCCTATAGACGTCTATAAAACCACATTCAGATCTTTTGTCTGCAAGCAGCTCCAGTGCTTCAGGCAACACATTTCACCAACTCACTTTTAATACTCCTGATTGCAGTGCTCATCTAAACCAGTGGCACTGGCATCAAACAGTGGTCTCCAGCCTGTAGCATTGACACAATAGCTTCCCAGGGTTTTGAGAAAGCTGCTAATTTCACCTTTCAGCTGAGATAAAGCGCTTGCAAAACTGAAGCAGTCCAACAGTGTTCCACAACATTAAAGTTCCTAGGATTTCAGATGAATAGACTTTCTCTTTATTTATTTATTTCTACAGCTCATTCCCATTTTATGCATATGATTGCTATTTACCAGGAAACAAACATTATTTATACCTCGCATTTTAAAATGTTGAAAGGTTATGTGTTCCCTGACTTCCTTCTAACTCTGACTTCTAATGCATTCTTTGACTTTTCTTTCTTTCAACTCTCAGAGCAATAATTTCAAACAAGCCCAATTATGCTTCCTTTAAACATGTCTCTTTTTCACTTCAATCCAAAAAATGCAATGGCACAATGAAAATTAAAAACGTTTGAAGGAGCAAAATAGTATTTTGCTATTGTTTTCATGGACTCATTATGCGTAAGCCTACAAATATGTCTAAATAATATTTATAGTATAATTTTAAGCAGTTTGCAAAGCTTATTGAATTTTACTTTGTATTAGCATTCTGAATTTCTAGGAATTTTAATTCAAACAGGGAGGAGTCACAACCCTTTTAGAAATGTTTGGCTGAATACATAAAGAGCAGTGCAATGGCAGCATGAAAATGCCTGTAGTTAATCTGTCTACTGACATCCAAATCCAAACTATGGTTTTGTTTACAGGGTTCTTTCAGACTACTGAAAAGGTACGTTGGGTCAAGGGGGGTGGTTGTTCCTCCCAAAGCCAATTTGCCTGATCTGCAGTCTGGTTTGGGTCTCGCAGCTATTCTTTACAGCTACCATCACCATAGGATACAGATACTTTCTGTATAAACTACGTCATGAAATGAGTGACACTGAGGGACTTTGTGGAGTCCCTGTGTGTCTTTCACAAAGATGCTGCTAATGGGAAAGCCTCTTCTTTTTTGTTGTTTTTTTTTTATTTTTCACCATCACCTCCTATTTCAATTGTGGTGGCAAGTCTCTACAGCCTCATCTTCCCCAAAAGTCACACTGCAGCTTGTAAACATTTTGTCTTGTATTCTTGCAAAAGTACTTCATTTGTTGTGGTCTGAGCTGCATTGTCCTGGACAAGCACAGCTGAGGACTCACCTGGTTAATTTCTTAAACAATAGGACAAGGACCTGACATGGCAGTTCGTCCAGAGAAGAGCAAGCTTGCCATGTTCTCTGCTTTCTATTTTCCCCCGTATCAGCTACATCTTGCTTATATCTTTCCTACTTCTTTGCACATATTATGACTCCTCATACACAAAGTGTCACCTTACCAGGCTCCTGTAAGAGGTTGCTTTCAGTGAGGTCTGTCATCTCTCTGCACAATGGTGAGAGGTCTCCTGTCTTTACTGGAGCAGAGCAGGGACAAGATTCATCCCTATGGGAGAGATCCCTGTGGTTTTTTCGGGACCTTTTTGACACACCACACCTTTTCTCTCCAGTTAGACGTGGTGAAACAGATATGCTCAAAGATCTTGAAGACAGAAGCCAGTACTAGTTTACAAGCAAAATCTGAGGTGAGGAGTTAAGTCATCACAAAGAGGTGACTTACATCACCAAAGCTGCTTCCACTCTATGTCCTTTCTGACAACTGAATGGCAGCTGCTGTCTTGTGGTGACGAACTTTAGTTGAACCCTAAGTGATTTGTGTCTTGAAACAGGGACAAGAAGCTTTCCACAGGAGATGTGAACTTCTGGAAGGTGGCTTAGGCCAGTGAAGTTGCTTCGTGCTTGCTGACTCAATTTCTTTTGAACTCCATCTATTTGCATATGCTGTGACTAGCTCAGGGGGTCACTGGAGATCTTTCCCGATGCTCAGCTCCATGCCAGGAAGCAGCCACCAGACCTGATCCATGAGCTCACAGGGCCAGGGCCAAGTGGGGCTCTTCCCCAGCTTGCAGGAGATGAAGAGTGCCACTTAAGAGGCTCATGTCCTTTCCCAGGGAATACAAGATGCGAGAGAGAGGAGAAGCCTGAGAAATGGCCTGTAACCTTCATCTCTAGGAGGGACAAGGACTGCCCTGACTGAACCAGTGAGGCTTTCACTAATTCAAATGTAGCGATAACAACGCAATCTCTATTCCCCTATAAAAAACCTCCAATCTCTAAAGTGGCATGAGACATATTTGTAGCCCCACAGTAGGGAGGATATACCCACCTAATAAAGCCATTGCAAAAAGTTACCCCAGGTTAACACAGTAAAATGTAGCTTATATATTATCAAGGCCCAAATAACTTCCTTGGTATTATTAGTGAAAATTAAGATTCCACATACCTAGTGGCATTACAGCAGCAGCAAAGCTCCAGGAAAATGCGTCTCTGTGAAAGATACCATGAAAAATGCATTTATTACTACATTCTTGTATTTATTAAGTATACTACAAAAACCTAAAGTCATATCAGCAATTTGTATCTTTATTTTACTTTAATAAAGCATAGCTTTCTAATCTTGATGATTAAAAAAGGGATAATTTCAATTATTTATTATTTATTCAGTAAGTATGTGTATAATAAATTCAAGAAGGTATTTACTAGCTGATTACTATTATTATTTATTATTTGTGTTGCCTTAACTCTTAGTACAAAGATTATTTTCTGAACTGTAAATGAGAAATGAATTCTGCTTTTAATTTTAACAGTTCCATCACTCCAGTTTGTACAATTTCTTCTTTCATTAGACTGGAAAATAAAGAAAAGCCAACGTATATCTTGAATTCCTCCATCTATTCCAATACTCAATCTGAGTTTTGTGAGGATGGTGTAAACAACAAAATATTGTTGTTTATGAAAGACAGATTAAAAAATTAAATGAAAAATGCTGAAAACCAGGATAGTGGTATTCAAAAACAGATTCCTGTTTGGTGCCATTTTTTCTTCTGTGTAAGCTACACCAAAAGTTTTAGGATCATTTTGGGTCCAAAATGCTACACCATTGTGATAGTTTCGGTCACTGCTGAGGTGATTTCTACAGGGATGCCAAACTATTGTGTTAATGTGAGATTTTTCTATCACATTCTTGAAATGGAAATTTAATCTGTTCCTTTAGACAACAAGCAAATTCTTTGCTTTGTTAGCATGGAGCCAAATATTAAAACATCTCTGTGTGCACAGTGTAACCAGTTTATTGGGAAGAGGTAGAATGGTGGCAAATAAAGTTTTATGTCAGGCAACTTTTGGAATGAAATTTCCAACAGTGAATATTCAAGTGCTAAACAATGAGAAGCAGGCCGAATGTTGGCTTTGGTGCCAATAATAATATATAGAAGAAAACAAATATAAAAATTTAAAACCTTACAAATGTAAAAATATATGTACTTGGCTGTCATAGTTGCCAAAAAAAAAGAAGAAAAATCTCCATACACACCCAGATGCATAAGCTTGCAAGGAGAACAAAGACTGTTATAAATATTCTAAGAAGCCAATAAAAAAACTAGGAGTGGTTAGTTCTCCTGTGTAATGGGCTGCCATAAAAGCTTTTATTGTTAAGGGAGTTACTTTACTAAGAGCAGTATGAAGAAAACTGAATGAATGTGAAAAATTGCATGCAATAACCCGAACTGAAAGATGATTATCAGCCTCTGAGTTCTATGCTTTTGAGTGGGTGCTGCTGTTAGAAGATTGCCATTGTGGTTAAAGAAAAGCTTGTTTTGTACTACTGTCCCTCCTCCAGGTGTACAGAGAGTCAGTGTGTTCTTCCCCGGTGCCTTTGTGTGTCCATATTAAATGTCATTTTTTAAAATTGAAGGGCCTGATCCTGCAGTTTTGCTTTCAGGAGCTTCACTTTTCCTGCGTGCTGGAACATTTCCATTGAAGTCGTTTTTAGGAGGTAAGGGTCTGATGGCCTGATCCTGGAAGGAGAAGCAATCATGACTCACTGTGGCAGCTACATTGCACTGAACTGAGGAGAGTGTTAGCCTGCAGGCCAGAGTTTGTAAGCAGAGCTTGACCTGAAACCACAGAACTCATTTCCTCGCGTGACTCAAATGACTGCTGAATACACCACTTCCTCGGAATAAAAGCAAATTTTCTTTTTTTCTTTTTTTCTTTTTTTTTTTTTTTTAGCAAGGTATTTACAAGTACACTGAATGCACACATTGGCAAAAAATAAAAACCCCAAAAGCTGTTTCTCTTACAGCTGCGAAGGAAGGAAGTAAAAGACGTGGTTATTTCTATACTTCACTATATGGGAGGTGCTATGGGAGTGCTGTGCTAATTAGAACCTTATCAGTGGCTAAATGAATAGGCAGGTATCATATGCATTCCATTCCACTTCAAAGGGAGCTCCAAACTCTGAACATTTACAACATCAGGCTTTTAGATATTGCCACTTTACAGAATATCTTTCTGCCTTTGATTCTCCGGCTAGGTTTTTTTTTCTTTCCAGCACTTAACAAACACAACAAGGCCAGAGGATGGCTGCAAATCAGAAACCCAGTAGATATATCTGCTTAGAGTTTCCCGCAGAAAAAGCTAAGGCAACATGTTTGGTGCTTCTCTTTCACAATTTCGTGTGCATTCACAGTTCTTTAATGTTCTTGCTGACATTCTCAGAGATCAAGTCAAAGAGAAAAGCACTAACATTAGCTTTGCTATTTCTCTTTCTGTTCTGTTTCCAAGGAATAAAGGTATTTTGAAAAAAAAATTAAAAGGAAGATATTGTTTGATCTTCTGCAAAATTGTTGTGATGAGAATTGAAAGTGTGGGAGTTGGACCTGTCTTCATAAATGAGAACCAGATTGTCCCTAGAATTGCAGAAATATGCCATGTTTTTTCTACAAATCTCAAAGAATTGGCACACTGAATTAATATAATTTTAATTAATATTTATATTTATAACTTTAATTTATCCAAATTTATCCACCATTCAGAAGCTCTGAAGCACTAACTCTTTTTCGACGTTAGCAGACCACATACAAACTTCAGCTAATTCTCTATACCAGACACTACTCCGTGTATAAATACGTTTTGCCCTGCATTGGCCATTAGGCTAATCTACTCGAAGGTGAACAAATCGATGCTGCCGCCGGTGTACTGGGAACACAAGAGAGGATGCACTGTGCCACAGCAGGAGCCTATTTCAGTGATGTGAGGCTCTTCTGAAGAGTGTCTAGCCAGAAATCATCTCTCAACAGAAGGAAGCATCTTTTGGACTGCATAAATGCCCCTTGGGGAGAGAGAAGGCTGGTTTCAGACCACTTGATTCCCTAGACACAGTTTCCACTAAGCAGCCATAAATTATATAAGCCTCAGATTCCCTGGAAAAAAGATTCCCACACAACACGTCCCTTTACCTGTAGCTGCGTTTTGGAGGAGGTTTAGTGGCTATAATCACATATTCCAGACTATTTTGACTCCTCCAAAAAAGAGCAACAGGACTGGTCCTTCATTATTTTCAGGCAGTATATGCGTTTTGTACCTGGGAGATTAAGGGTATTGTCTGCTCTGCCTTTTGCCTGTAAGTCTGACCAAATCTCACCGGAAGAATAGGCTGCACATATCAGGTTGAAAAGTGCCTTTCTTGCTTCTTAGCATCAGGAATTTCTCTGAGCCCGCATCTCCAAGAGGGGATAGCAGATCCCTAAGAGGGAGCGCCTGGTCGGGTGTGTTAGACCCAGCCAAATTTACCACTTTTACCTGATGTGTCCCTAATGGAGGCCGCATTTAGTAGGGAAGTCCATCACATTTGTCTCTTTCAACTCTGGGTCTGGAAACAGTTGGTAAAACCATTAGGCCGGGACCTGTACACTGAGGAGGATGCACCCTGATAGGATACACGTTCTCAGCAAAACGTGTTCGTGGTGGTGATGAGGCTGGTGGCTAAAAACACCCCCGGGCACAAGAGATGGAGGACATGGTTTGATGTGGCACTTTGTCCAATCTGGCCTCTGCAGGTCCAACCCGAGCTGCTTTCTGTTGCTTGCACAATAGACAATCCCAGCTGATCTTAGTAACGTCTACCTTGTTTGCAGCATTTCCAAGTGAAGTTAAGTTCTGTTTCTCTCACTGTTGTTTGGATGAGATAATAGACCAGGTGGAAGAACCCAGGAGTTTTCCAGCTGGAGAAAGACCTATGAACATTGCTCTGTGCTGGAAACAGCGGAAAGCTATTCCGGGCTTGCAGTTTGAGGAGCAGCTGTGTAGCAGTGGTTGCACAGCTTTCTTGGGGAAAAAGTTCAGCCTTTGAAACTTCCCTTTGAAATTTAAAAGGTATGTTAAATCACGATTCTGACAAAAGTAGTTGTGCAAATGGATCTGCTCGTAACACTACCAATATTACGCATGTGCTTGGGAGGTCTCAGCATCTCCAAGCATGCCAGAACGACTTCATTTTACTCCACACAATCGTAAATATCCTCTCTTTCTCATCCTCTCACTCCTGAGCATTGACTTACTGCTTTTCAGTGAGTTGCTTAAACTGCTTGTAAGGCAACAGTCTTTACTAAAGATGTGCTCCCTTGTCATTTCC
The DNA here is from genome assembly GCA_009806455.1 of Tetrax tetrax. Lineage (NCBI taxonomy): Eukaryota > Metazoa > Chordata > Aves > Otidiformes > Otididae > Tetrax > Tetrax tetrax. The sequence goes on along the minus strand of WHYT01017716.1, from coordinate 199,268 downwards.
CCAGGAAATGAAGTGTATTCTCAAAAGCCGGCATAATAAAAAGCATACTATAAGAAGCTTTTAGAGAATAGTTATGGCTGAACGAATAGAATTACCTGAAAGACCAGTGCTGCAGCATTACTCAGGCAAAACTTCCAATACAATTAATGAAAGTTTTGTTTGAAAATGACTTAATATTGGATCTAAAGAGACATAATTAAGAAGAAATGCATTATCATGTTGGGCTACATTTGGTCACTTGTTGAGCAACAGTAGAATATTTTGTTCATAATAAGAGCTTATTGAGTTTGGTTGCCTTAAGTTTTCAGCTTCTAATTATGGTCTTTAGAAGACAATGGAGACGGCTTAAAATAATAAGAATGCTGCTAAAATTGCTATGGCTGCTGCGGTATTACAAAGACAAATGTTGGCTCCCTGTGTATAGTATACATTTAACCTGTCACCAAACACAGAGCATTTTACAGGTATAATGTAAAGGGATGCATTTAGTAGCTATCAAATGAACATTTTTTGTTGTATTTGAAAGTAACTACTTAACTTAAAATGTTACTTCATTAAATTATAAATTAAAGTATGCTACATCAAAAATGCTTGCAATTTCCTTCTGTTATCGCATGAGTCATTATAATGCAAAGTTACAGGTTTCTGGAACATAATGAAATTCAAACTTGCATTCTTAGTGCAGTTGCCATGGCCAATTCAGCTGAAAATGAGAATTATAGTGAGAGCATTTCCTGGTCTTTGACCCCTCTTATAGGGTTTTAAAAAGCAGGGTTTTTTTGTAGAGCATTAATCTAATTCTCAAGAAAATCTTTTCTCTGAGTAATATGAGAGGTGTTAAAACACTTCAGTAAATGGGGAAGTATTTAAGCACTTTTTATTCTAAGTTTCAAAAGACTGGACATTTAACTTCAAGGATTTCTGACTGTGTAATGCAAAAGACTTAGACAATAGAACCAACTGTAATAAAATACAGTCTCTGGTATACATACATATTTATCAAGATAATGCCTCATGACAGGTAGGCAGTAAGAGACAGACTTATTTGACAAGGTATAGTTACATATATTTTATATTTGTGTATTTGTTTCTATTTTGCTGTTAACTATACACAGTAAGAAAGAGGGAGGGGAAAAAAAAAAGGAGAAAAAAAAAAAAAAAGCTGTTGATCCTGGACAATGAAAGGGAATTTCGTGAGTCCATATATAGTATCCTGTGAACCTTTCTAAAAAGTCATTATACGTGTCCTATAACCCTACAGCACCAGCTGACTGGTCCTGAGCTAAACTGAAGTGAATACTTTGGAAGTTTGTACTTTATTTTGCTTTCAGAAGCTTCATGTTTGCACTAAATTATGCCCATGGATTCTTGCAAAAGTGATTCTTGCTGAAGTAAATGGGAATTGCTTTATATACATGCCAGAAATCAGTCTTATCCTCTCTGGCATAAAGAATAAGTATGTCTGAATAACAAAACCTAAATACTAAATGTTAAATATGAAATATGAAATATTAAACACTAAGTACTAATAATGAACTCATGCAGTTCCAAACTTTTAAGTATTTTGTGATAGATGTAAGAATGAATCATTGCAAATACTGTGTTATTAACCAAATGGACTTAATTGTTTATTAAAATGTTAGATCCTAGACAGTTTTTGTCCCTATAAGCTGTATTGACATTCTGTGATTTTTGGTTTCTTATTTTTAAACTTTGACAAACAAGCACCAACTTATCACTTAGGTGACCTGTCATAGTCCTTACTTTCCAAAAAGTATTGGAAATCGTCTTGAACTTCCTACACAAAGTACTAGAGAAAATTGAAGAAATGATCCAACATACAGGAACAGCATTATTTCATTGTCCTGGAAAAGAACTATAAAATACAGATGTAAAAATTTAATACTACGTGAGGGGACACTTAACAAGAAGATTACTTGTTTTCAAGTCAGGTCGCAAAGATGTGAGAAGTTGTTACCTAATGGTGTGGCACTAAGCACCTAATCTGCTGGCTGCAGACTGGAGTGTCTCAGGCTTTTGAGGCAAAACAATGGCAGAACATCATTATGTTATAGGCCACATCCTGTCAGGTACTGTTGCATGGATATAAAGGTGTGCATCTGATGACAATTAATGGAATTTCTCAAAAGGAAACCAGACTGGCTCTGATCTATGTTTGAAATTGGCCCAGTATTTTTGGAAGATTATCTTTTTTTTTTTTAATTTCAGCACACTTAATTTCTCTCGAAACTCTCTTTTCACTTACTGGTAATTATCTACCAGCCCACGAGTTTGATATAAGGATGCGTCAACTGCAATGCAAGAGACCAGCATGCAGCTCTCGGCATTCTATTTCTAGGGTCACAGAAGACATCACAGAAGGGTGCATCTGGTGGAAATGGTGCAGATGCAGACCCAACTGCAGATGCTTACTTTGGGGAGCTGGACAGATTCATGGAAGCAGCTCCTCCAAAGGTAAGTAACAGAGCACAAGGGAGCTGTGTCCTGCTCAGAAGATAGCTCTTGCTAAAGTGAAGGTCTTGAGGCACTTAGTGAGATGAGTGTCAGAAGTATCTCTACAATATCAATATTTCTGCATACAAGGAAGCCTCGATTAAGGAAGAGAGAGGGATATAAATGCTGCTCTTGTTGAAGATCTAAAGCGTATTAACCATTGGAAACTGAGAATCAGAAGCTATCAGCTCCACAGCTGAATCCAACCTGAACGTGAACATCTGTACTTTGTGTAAGATGCAACTGAACCCCTCCATTCCCTATGTCGTGCCATGCTCTTGGTCCATTCAGGTGCATCCATCCAAAGTGGGACTGCTCCTTACTGAATGTAAAAGCACAATCCATCCATTGAAAAAACACAGTGAAAGTGTTAAGAATGGAATTGCTAAGTAAATACATTTTTGCTTGCTTTATGCTACTGAAGAATAAGAACGTCTGTTGGAGAACTGGTTTACAACAGAATGACAACTACTCAATAACGTGTATTTTTTGAGCCATGTATCTCTTTTGGAAAAGAGGAGAATGTAAATTAATTGACCTTTTGTTCAAGAAATCGTTGCTTCACGTTGTTCACCACGCTGAGGAAAAAAAATTGAAATGCAGCCCAAGATGTAAAATATTTATGTTGCATTATTCAAATGAGAAAACTTTGGTATGTGTCTCTTATTAAATCATGCTAAAAGCAGAAGTGCATGGGCCATAAATGACAGAACAATAGGGCTGTTATATATTTAAATGACATCAGATTCACAATGCAGAACAGAAAATAAACCGCCTCTAAACCTAACATTTCTTGAAAATCACAGACACTGGAAAAAATTGAGTTTATTAACATGATCCTGTTTTTTGTTTTGTTCTCTATTAATGGCAGTCTTTTTAAGAATCATGTTACATTTATACATGCTAATATACACAGGGTAAAAATTATTCTATATGTCAAGATTTCCAACTTAACCATTTCAAGTCAGCTGATTACTGTGTAGTCCTTGTTTGAGCCGCTTTCCTTTCTACACTAAAACACAATCACTGATGACATGATCGTACGTTGTGTTTGCCACTGGCCTTCTGCCTCTTTCAGGACACAGGATGGACAAGTTGTAGAGTCTCTGTTCTTCAAATACCATAGTAAAAACCCAACTGGGCATGGACCTTAGCAACTTGCTTTGGCTGACTCTGCTCTGTGCAGAGGATTGGACTGGATGATCTTCAGAGGCACCTTCCAGTCTCATCCACTCTGTGATTCTGTGAGATTTTAGCTATGTTAGCAGCAAGCAATTATCAAAGAGAAGGAACCTAAATATACAGATTGTATATTATTTGTTCAACTATATTAGTTCAAATTTGTTAAACCAAAAATACTTTATTGGAGTTATTTTTATTTAGATTGATACTTCAGTTCGATCAAGATAATGTCAGCATAAATTTAAATTCATGAAAAAAATGTATAGCTGTGTTTAATCAAACATGATTAATATTCCATATCTATTTCTCTTTGATCTAGTACAAAGATTGTGAAATGAAGCTAAATATTTTCATATGTTAAAAGGTACCTTCAATCAAGAAGAGATGATTGGTTTAAGATCATGGAATTTAGCAGCTTAAAAATAAAATGATAAGCAGTTCCAGTGCAAATTAAAGAAAAATTATGGAAATAGTATTAATTGCATGTTTTAATCTAGGAAGGTAGATTATTAGAATTTGCAAAATATAATTATACTTAAATATCTGTCTATGCCCTGTGTTTTGTTGTATCATTTTAAATGCCTCTTTCTGTAACACAGTAGAGTAAAAATACAATTTTTTTTTTTAATACAATATAACTTAAAGTAAGTATGCATTGGAGCATAATGTATAACATTTAAAGATTTTGTTCAAGACAGACACCTAAACAAGCCTGTGGAGCCGGATTCATGATGAGACTCTTTTCAGAATGTGGGATTACTGTGCGATACAAAAGAACTTGCCTACCCCTTCACTCTCCAGGTGATGAGAGAGCTTAGGCAGGGCCCTCATGGAAATTGCATCACCTCTCACTGGTCGAGGGACAGGGGAGCATCAGGATCACAGGACAGAGAGCATCTTCCTGCTCAGTGTTATCACTCAGATGGGATGAGAGCTCTATGCAATGGGGTTGGGGCTCTACATAATGAGGCCAGGGTTCTGTGCAATGGCACTGGGTCTCTACATGATGGGATTTGGGCTTTACACAATAGCGTATGGACTTGATGTGACAGGCTAGGGACTCTTCATGATGGGACTGGGGCTCTGTGCAATGGCATTGGGGTTCAATGTACCACAGACCCAACAGAGGAAAGCCCAGACTACCCAACAGCAGCAGTCCCTCTCACACCTGCAGACCTGGCACAACACACAAAGCTCGCTGGTAGGCTGATTAGCTCCCCACAGGGCTGTGGAACTAAAGAGTAGAGGGAAAGATTAGCAGATTCCTCCCTCTGGCTAATGCCCAGCCGAACATTCCTTACTGTACAAGTGTCTTCCCATAAAATGGCTTTCTAAAAGCTTTTCATCAGTAGCCCAGTAAGTCTTAGCTCTTGCAGGGCTCTGGATCGCAGGTCTTAAGATTCCTCTATTAATCATAGAATCATAGAATGGTTAGACTTGGAAGGGACCTTTAAAGGTCATCTGGTCCAACTCCTCTGCAAGGAGCAGGGACATCTCCAATCAGATCAGGTTGCTCAGAGCCCTGTCCAACCTGGCCTTGAATGTTTCCAAGGATGGGGCATCTACCACTTCTCTGGGCAACCTGTTCCAGTGCTTCACCAGCCTCATTGTAAAAAAAAAATTCCTTATGTCTAGTCTAAATTTAGCCTCTTTTAGTTTAAAACCATTACCTCTTGTCCTATCACTACACATGTTCCTAAAAAGTTTGTCCTCATCTCTCTTATAAGACACCCTTTAGTGCTCAATGGGAGCAGTTTTGGACACTAAAGTTTGAAAATGCTGTCCTAAGTCCTAGATACTGATGTGATTGATTTTTATTTTTTTTCCACGAAGAGAGTTCAAATGAAACCAAGCTGGAGCCTGCACATGCCAAGGAAGACTGTAAAATTCTCTTTGCCCACAAGAGGGTACAACCCACGCTGCACCACCTCTTATGTCAGTATAAAAGTTCAGATTAAACAGTCTTAATGAATGTGATGCAAAACTGACAACACTTCAGATGCTTTATCTCTTATAGTGAACAAGATAAAGGAAAAAAATTCATTGTGTGGAGTTCTGGAGAAAAGCAAAAGACAGCAAGATGTAAAAAATGCTGAGTTGTACAAAATCAGCTTCATATGAGCTCAAATCAAATCAGGATGGAAAGAAGAAAATGGAACAGCATCATCTGCAGGTCAGGACCCTGTTATGCCTGACAGTGCCCATCCACAAACACACAAGTAAGAAAAAACTTGCCTTATTAATATGTCAAGTATTTACTTAACCTAACAAAATTCTTTTTAGAAATATTTTTAAATATAAAAAATAATTTATTAGAAAGCAAACACAGAAATGTCTAACTCCTCTGTAGACAACTGGCAAATATAAATAAACCTAAATGTAAAAGTTTACAGCATGTCACACTTCATGAAACCCTTATCACTTTTTGTTAGACCTCAATGACAGAAGGGGCAATCATCTATGATTTCTAATAATCTTAATCTCTCCTTGACAAATTCCACAAAAATCCCTTAAAGCGTGCAGAGAAAGCTTTCACGTGTCTGGTGACTTTCTGTTGACTACTGGTCAAGTAGTATGAAAATATGGTTCACCGATGTGGCAAAAAACATATACATGTGAAAACAGATGGAGACAAACCAAAGGCCAAGAAATGGCATATTTGCATGGCTAAGAGGGTATGAAGTGGGTAGTCAAATCTGTATTTCAGTTGAGTTGTTCAGGACTTAAGAAACGCACACATAGGGTTTGCATCTCCTGGTGTAGAGGAGAGGTCTAGTGGGAGGAGCCAGACCTGGGACAGGCAGTCCCTGAGCTGCAGGGAGGCCATGGGGTCGCCTGGGGTGGCTAAGTAGTTTGATGACCTCCTCCTCCTTTTTCATCCCACTTTTTTTTCTGCCTTTTGCTGTAGCTTGAACGCATGGATGCTCTCTGCTGTGCTGCCCATGTCCCGAGAGTGTGCACACTGTCTTTGTGTTATGGATAAGTAGCACTTGACACCTATATTCACATTGGAGTGGAAAGGATTTATTTTGTCTTGAACCTAGCACTAAAGGATGGGTTCACTATGGCCAGGGAGCATTTGTTGACCAAAGAGAGTTATTAACTCTGTAATGCTTTGTTCCAGCCCTTGAACCCTCTGATAAAGCAAAGCAGAGGCAGAGCAGAGACTAGGCACAGATTTGTAAGCTGCTGTCTGTAAAGATTGTTTCATTTACAATCTTTTCTTGTTGCTCCATTCTACATAGCAGCTGCAGATGGATAATTCCATGTATGCCATGTTACTTCTGACAGCTGAAGAAGATACAGCACTTTGTGCTTGCAGCAGCAGTGAATTCCCAGGAGTTGTGCTACTTTTACATGGGGTTGTCTTGCTCTACAAGGTTATACTCCTGCACATCCATATGCAGACACCTTTGCTCACATAAATGCACTAGTAGGGTGAAGAAAAGATTTAAATAACAATTAATAAATGTTTACATACCCCAAGCTTTCTTCCAGATGAGCCAAATCTGTATTTCTTTACTTCTGAGATTCCCAGGGATTTAATTTCCTCAAGGTTCCACTCTTACTCCTTTATCTGTGATGACTATGGAGGGAACTTCAGAGATCTTTCCATGACCATTGTACAAGACTACAACATGCCTGACTTGCAGACTCTTGAATACTAGTGCCTTATGTCCCATAGTAGATAAATAAAAAGGTTTCCAAAAGCAACAGTTTCGTTCAGGATTATGGTTTCTCTCTGTTCGCTCAGACCCACCTAACAGTTACACTCCAAAATATATGGGCATACAGCACTGGAAAAGCACTGGAGAAGCACAAGTGAAAAGCAAGTGGACTTAAGCAAGTGTTCCTCAGCATCCAATAAGAATAAACAATAGTAGATGTAAAGGGAAGGAGAAAAAAAAATACACATTCATGGCTTTCTTTTTCTATTTGTGCATCTCTGCAGTAAATGCTTTTAATTTTAATGGAAGTCATATGGCTGTCTACATATCTGCATACCTTCAGCATTCATACAATGTCTATTACACTGCCATCATAAACCAGATATCCAGCAATGGAAGAACATGGATCTTTAACAAGACAGAGCTATGTCTCATTCACTTATCACATTCAATGGAATAGGTTGGTTCTGAGGATTTGTGGCCTTCCAAAAGGTCAGAAAAAGCAGAAACGACAGACTGTAATTAAAGAGTGCATTATAGTGCATGTGCAAAAGAAGACAACATGAAAATTTGAGGAGTAAATTTAATTCTCCCATTCCCTATCATTAAAGTGTTTAGCTTTGTAATTTCAATATTTTAACATCATTTTTGTTATGTTGTATATATCTGTAGGACCCCACTTTTTAGTTTACACCTCCTGAGGGACTGAATGTTTCAGAGTTAATGAACTTTCTCATCAGTTGGCCATTAGTTTGAACTGAAGCCAACTCATCAGGATGAAAAGCATCTTGCATCTAATGGATGTTTGGGGTTCTGTATAGAATGAGTTTGGCAGGTCTCTTTCTCTAGCTGCCACAACACAAACATGCCATAATACTCTGCACTAATTGGCAGATTCAGTGAAGAGGCCAAATGGTGGCTGATCTATTGAGTCTGATCTACCCTTTTTTGTCCCTGGAGGAAATCTTCCACCCTAGGTATGCTGTCGGGGTTTGTTAGTGTTTGTTAATCTTACCAGACTGCCTTCTTTCAAAATCTGGAGGATATCAGTCATGAAGGCTGTCTGGTGATGCCTCTCATTATTACTAAAACCGCACAACCCTTTAAAGAGGCAGTTTACCGTGAATACATTTTTTTTTTGCACATAGGCAAACATCTCATTAGCTATACTGAATAAAATGTCACATGGGTCCATACAAAGCTTGGCAGCTACACATAAGTGTTCAAAACTCCTACTTGCTTCAAGGAGAGTGTATCAGTTTATGTACTTCTGAGTTTGTATCCCAGTCTTGTATCAACAAGTGTTTGTATTTGCCCAGAATTCCCTTATTTATTTGTACATTCCAGGTATGTGTGTGTGTGTATGTATATATAAAATGTCAGTACATTCAATATGCCTCCTTGGAGGAGAAAAATAAGAGTGTCTTCCTGATTGTGCATAATAATTGGAAATTCTTGGAATGTCAGTGGATGGAGGGGTTAAAAAGCATATTCTTCAAAAGCATCTTTTTGTTTCCGGTCCTTTTCATCTTTTTTTCCCTATTAATGACATAAAGTAACTGAAACTTAGACCTGCCTAGCTTTCACAGATTTGTATCCTGAGTTTATGTTCAGGATGGACATGAAGTCAAGACCTCTACTGTGCCCATCACAAAATGGGGATGGAAAGAAAGAGGAATCAGAGGATGTATGCTTGTGTACATCCTGCTCCAAACCTGCTACTGCAGGACTTCTGCTCTCCTGGTCACCAGTTCCTGCAATGAAACAGAACAGTCCTCTAAATCCTTTCACTTATACTGCCATACAGAAAAGTGCTACTTCTTCCCAAGCACATCTGCTATTTTTTATTAGTCCGACAACAAATAGAAGAGCCTGTGTGGAGCAGACTTCTCTTTGCTCCAGCTGTTTCCAAGGTATATATCTGCAGGTGAACTGTGCCAGCTCTGGGGGCTGGGGATAGCGTTTGTGTTGCAGTGTGCAGTCTCCTCCCTCTCAAAACCACAGCAGTTGAGCAACATCCTCCTCTACTCCCTTCACTCCTGCTCCCTCAATGTTTGAATGTGCTTCAGACACTCTGCCCCATTTGCTCTCTCCCTTTTATTCCTGTTCTTCTGACAATGAAGAGCATATTCGGTTCACAGTCATGATTTTATGTTCATGTCTCAGCAGCACTAAAAGTAATATTTTTATCTCCTTCCATTCAATATAAATTCTAACCATTGTCATGGCCTCATAAGAGGCAGAAATATTGTTTCTTGGACCATTTCTTTTGTTTAAGTTACAACTTAAATTTAAAAAAAAAAAAGTTTCATCAATCAAAAAAAAAGTTGGACCAACCAACAAGTCAACCAAGAAATCCATAAAGTCAAAGCTCTAGTGATAGAAACAAATGGACAGAGACTATCAGACTTATCCTTGGCATGTTACACCTCAAGGTTTTAATACCTTTTCAGTAACAAGCTTCCAGAGTTAGCGCCATGAAGACCTCAATTTTAATTAAACACTGGTAAGGGCACACCTTAGATTGGCAGTGAAGGCACATGCCAATGAGTTGCATCAGGCAGCAGCTTTGTATTTGTCAAAAACACTCCCACTCTCCTCCAGTAGAACACTTTTATTGCAGATCTTAATGCAGAAACTATTGTTTCTTTGAAACACTTTTGAAAAACTGCAACGATTGTGGTTGTTTTTTTTTTTTTTTTCTGATTTCAGCCCTTCTCACAAGCTACCTTTTTTTCACTGTAGTCCCTTGCAATTTACTGAGGCTTACCCCTCTTTCTGTTTTCAGTGTAAGGTCTGGAAGAGGAAAGAGAGGGCTGGAAAAAGGGAAAGAACAACTGAAAGTGTGGGAACTCTGAAGAAATTAAGTTTTAAAATTTCTCAAGAGAGGTTGAATCAGCTTTAGTAATAAAGGTAATGTTCTAAATTCACATACAAATCCAAATCAATACAAGGTACTGTGTCATTTACTTTCTGTATCAGGCCCAGAAACTGCTCATCTTGTAAGAATTTTTTTTGAAGTTATTCATATGTACAAAGCAGATAAGACTGTTGCCCTTTTTATTTGTCTATTATATAGACATTTCCCTTGAATTTATATAGACGTTTTAAATGCTTGTCCTTCATTATCTGAAGTAGAGAGATTTAGAAACTGCATGTGATAGGTAGGTATGTCTCAAACTCTTCCTAATGCTTTTGGTTTCACATAAACGTATCCATCCACAAAGGGAGATATTAAGTGATTATATAGTGATCTGTGTTAAAATGTCTACAATTCTTCCATAGGTTTAATTAACTTTTCTTTTATATTTTTAGTATTCTCTATGCAAATAAGTGGAATACCATAGCAATGCAAAAATTGTTATCTGCAATTAATTAAAGGGTGCCTTGGTAACTAATGTTATATCTTCAGGATGCTACAGAATATCCCAAATCCTGTATCCACAAAATGGTGCACAGTTTTCATCTGTGATTACAAAGTGAGCTAAATATTCATATTTTATAATATTTACTGAGTAAAAGGCATCATGCTACACTTTCCCCATTCAGAAGCTTTGGCCCCAGACTTTCCAACCCTTTATTTATCAAAAATGAAACTTTATGCTAACCATGACCTTTTAACAACAGCCTATTCACAGCGGCCAAAGATTTTTATTGCTGACCTATTAATCTATTATAAAACAATAATTTCCCTGGGTCTCTTTTTTTTTTTTTTTTATGGAGAAGCAAAACAAAACCACAAAGATTAAAAGAGTGAGGATTAAAGTTCCCTAAAACATTCACCAAACACAGAATTTCTTCTTGTTTCCTCTGCCAGAACACATCAAGCAAATACTATAATTTATATCTTCCCCCCCCCCAATAAATCATGAATCTACACAGAAAAAAAAAAAATCAGTTCTGTACATACCTCTCTTCTAGTAATTTTAAGTTTTCCCATGTCCATTAGGCCCTTACAACCTAATCTTGCTCTGCCAATTGCTCCCATGGTGAGATCATTAAGTAAATTATTTAAAGATCAAACAGCCTGCAGTGACAATGGAGTTCCATGTAAGGTAAATGCTTCAAAGCCCCCCTCCCCCCTTCTTAAATTATAGCTCTACAGGCTATTCATCACCTCTGGATGGGGCATGCCCCACCATTACTTGGCTTTTTGCTGCAGGCTAAGGTAGCACCACTAATTGGCCTTTGTAACAAAACTGACCTGTGGACAGGATAAAACTTGTTTGGAGCTTTAGAGACAACAATTATTCAAGGTTAAAAACACATCAATGCCACAGCTACGTCACTATAATAAGGGTGAATGAATTTCTTCCTCTTGAGTCTTAATGTGAAAGAATGCGTTCATGTTGTGCCCATGCCAAACAAAAGCTCCTTCAGGTAGTTGAACTAGTCCACTTTTCTTTCTTTCCCCCACCCTTTCTTTTTTAGCTCAAGGACAAGTAGGTCTATCATTTTCTTTATTTCTTCAGAGCCCCTCACAGTGAGGGCCCTTTGATCTCTGAGAATAATGGTAGATGGAACAATTTAACTGCTTCATACAGGTGCAGGAGTTTATTTGACAGGTTGCGGCTTTTATTTCTAGCACATTAGCTGCGTGCATACAAATGGGCTCTTGACAGATTCAAGCAGGTAAATCAGAATTTATTTTTTTTTTTTAAGAAGCCTCAACAAAAGCCTGGCCACACCTGCAACGATGGCACGATTTAGAAAGCTGCATAAATTAAAGACAGGTAAGGCCATTGCGTTCCCTGATGTGAATGAATTTTTACAGCTCAGGAAGACAGCATGTAGGAAGAAAAGCTGCTCGATCAAGTAAACAATATGGGATCCAGTCATGCACATATTAAATTAAAGAGCCTCTACTTGATCTGAGTTATTTTGGAATAAATGACTCTGCTAGACAAGCACTTATGTTGTATTGCCTGTAACACAGAAGTGAATGTAGGATAGAAGCAAAGTGAAGGAAAATATTTTCAAATCACATTTACACAGACCGGCACTTTTTTCCCAAAGGATGATTATCTGTATGAATTATCTTATATTTGCAGTTACTGGTGATTATGACTAGTGCAGTGAAAATCTGCCCTTAGAAGCTTTGTAAACTAAGAAGTTTTTCACTCTTTTTTTTGTTTTTGTTTTTCACTTAGTTTAAGTGTCATTGAAATGGCTTGTGTAAGGAGATGCTATTCAATAGCCTGCTAGCTAATAATAAGTCTGTTAAAGATTGCTTCTTCAGATTGTTACCACTTATGGAAGCCACACTTGTATTTTACCTTTATTTTCCTCCTCTCTCCTATTTTGAGCTTGACGTTGGTTTTTCAGTACATTGCAGTTCTTCAAAGAATATCCTGCCCTCAAAGTCAGGTATTCAGGAAAAATAAGGCCTGGGAATGCATAGATCTTATGCAGGCATAAATAATTTGTTTGGAAGTGTTATATCAAGACTGGTAGTACAGATGCAGTTATGCTAGCATCAAGATATTTTGTACTGGTTTTACCTTATTTGACTTGTGGGAATACTTATTCTAGGCTAAACATCTTTATGGCAGTAGAAGAGCTTTGGCACTGCAGGAGTATAAATGTAAGTGTACCACCAGCACCGTATTTAAAATGATAAACCTCAAAGTCACATTTACATTATCCTCCATCTCTGCTGACACGGCTGTGACAGAGTGGGATGTGAAGAGGTAAGACAGGCGGGCAGCACTGACAAAAACCCTGCATAGCCTCCTGAAGATCAGCCGAGTACCAGCGACAGCTCATCCTTTCCAGTCTGAACTGCCGCGTCCTTAGCGAGTGCTTTGTCGTCGCAGCATGCTGGTAATGTACTGCTTCACAGCTAACGCGCTCCTGGGGGACATGTCGCACATTTATCACCTGTCTGGTAACTATAGTAGCTGCTAAATAGATCTGGTGAAAATTAAACCCCAATTCTCCAGGTAAAATCGTAGTCTCAGAGAGGTAGCAGAAGTACAAGACTGCACCGCGGAATAAATACCCAAGGTAACTAATAGTCAGTTTAAATGATACAAATTTGTGCATAGTGAGTCACATTCAAATATAATTTAAACATGGGATATTCTTCAGGTAAGCTGATGTTTTATTTTACATAAACAACCCACTCCAGAAGAGAGCTTAAGCCACACTTAAATGTTTTAGAGGAAAAGTCCTAAATGAAGGTGAAGTTCCTACAGTAAACTCACTGCTAGAGTACTGAATACGGAAATTCTGAATTAGATGTTTGAATCCAATTGAAATGGACAATGATTTCCTGGCACAGTATAAAGCCCTTGAACGATGTAACTGTCCTGGGAAGATTTCTGCTATTGGCACATCCCTGGAGGATTTTTGGAATCAGCTGTCGGGAGAGGTAGTTTAACGATGCGGTTTCACACTCCTTTTGGCTATTGCAGTTCCTCCACTTACCCCGTTGCAACACTGCGGAGTAAGCAACAGTTTTGTGTGGGTCAGTGTAACCGCCTGCAGAGCTACACCTCCTGACAGTTTTCTAAAATGCTCTGCCACTCTCAAATTGGATTGCAAATGGTTGCGGTAGAGCACGCTAACACAGCTCCTGGTGTGGCCACTTTGCCATCGGAAGATGCCACCCGGTAGTGGAGTGGAAGGGATGTGCCCCACCCTGCAAAGCAGGTTGCTGGAGAGCTTGCCCTTCCCACAGCACTGTGGGACACATTGTCAAAAGCCCGTAACGCGAAGGGAGGCAGGTCCCCCAGGCCAGCCTGCAGCTCTGCCGTGGCCGGCTGTCCTGTGGAGGGACTCACTGAGAGATCAATATCTGAAAGCAAACTCAAATCCGTACTAAATTCCTTCTTCTCCACCCTGCACCAGCTGTCCTAGGATGCTGATCAACAGGCATTCCTTGTTCTAGAACAAACAACCTCCTTCTTTGTTTGTTTGTCTGTTAATTAAAAAGCAAATACTCATTTGGAAAAAGACGAACATCAGGATGTGGGAAAGAGTGGCTTGGAGTCACAGCAATGAGTCTGCTGCTCCAACTCACACAGCTCCAACTCACACTCACAAGAAATAAATGTGAGGTGTCCCAGCTGCCAAAATAGTTTCAATAAAAAATAGGATGTGAAATGCATTAATGACTAGATATTTCAGAGTAGCTAATGAAAAAAATAAAAAAGACTTACCCTGCTCTGCCTGTTTTGCCTTTTCTATTTTAACATTGGAAATGAAATACGTGGCTGCAGATTGTATTTCTGTTAAAGCTATTACAGTTTTATGACAGTGCTAAAATGGTGCAACAAACATGGAAATTAGTGTTACAGACTTCTATGGTTCTTTATTGCTCTTATTTAACTAAATATATAATAGCTTTGTACCACTTAAGCATAAGTAAGTAGGTTGGCTTTTAAAAAAATTGAATTTATGTCTGGTAAATGATCAATCAAACTTCATTTCCAAGTATTTTTCATATCTAAACCTTGAAGGACTCTGGAGCATCATTTTCCCAGTATTCATGGGATTCAAAGCTAGACTACTAAAAACAGTTGGCATATAATCATATGCTGCATAAGTTACAAGGGTCTGTGACAAATACTTTCTCAAGGTTGGTGTTTTTTCTGAAGAACCGTATAATTTTAAAATGAGTGTTAGTGCAATATGGCAGAGATGACAGCGATAGATTTTTAATTATTCTAGGTTTCTCTGCAATGGATTTTCACAAAAAGATTGGTGCTTCAGTGGAGAGTGTTTGCCCCCGCGGTAGATAGAATCATAGAATCATAGAATGTTTAGGGTTGGAAGGGACCTTCAAAGGTCATCTAGTCCAATCACCCTGCAAGGAGCAGGGACATCTCCAACCAGATCAGGTTGCTCAGAGCCCTGTCCAACCTGGCCCTGAACGTTTCCAGGGATGGGGCATCCACCACCTCTCTGGGCAACCTGTTCCAGTGTTCTACCACTCTCATTGTAAAAATTTTTTTCCTAATATCTAATCTACATCTACCTCCCTCTATTTTAAAACCATTACCCCTCGTCCTATCACAACAGGCCCTACTGAACAGCCTCTCCCCATCTTTCCTGTAGGCTCCCTTGAGGTACTGGAAGATTGCTATCACATCTCCCCGGAGCCTCCTCTTCTCCAGGCTGAACAGCCCCAACTCTCTCAGCCTGTCCTCATAGGGGAGATGCTTCAGCCCTCTGATCATCTTCTTGGCCCTCCTCTGGACCCTCTCCAACTGGTCCATGTCCTTCTTATGTTATAGGCTCCAGAACTGGACACAGTACTCCAGGTGGGGTCTCACCAGGGCAGAGTAGAGTATTAGAGTAGATAATTAATCAACAGTGTGGCTTCATGTTCTGGATCACTGGTCAACTGAAATGGCACTCTCTTTCAAACCACGGCACTGACCATGGAAATATCCATGAATTGTTCTCATGATCCCAGTGTTATGTCCAAATGCTGACTGTGACAAATATCTGCAGTTACTTTCTCTGGAATCACTCTTAGCGATTTCAGCTGTTTTGGTATTCTTCTGCCGGGATTTCCGTGCCTGTGTAGGAGCTATTGTATTTCCCAGCAGAAATTAATTAGGAAAGTAAATAATTGCAATCATTATTTCTAGCGGAGATAGGTTCATACCGCAGAGCACATAGATGCCTTATACAATTATCTCCAAGTAGTTCAGCTGCACACTCTTGCTAAGGGTCATGCTGCAAATACCTGTGGTTCCCAGAAAACATGACAGCTCCACAGCACTGCTGACTATACCACTTTTCTGTGTAATTTTTGCACCTCATCTCAGTATGGATCCTAGCTGGGCAAAGCACTTTGATGCACTTCTGGAGAGCTCTACTTTCAGGACAAGAAATAAGAGGTTCAGCAGGTCTTTTTCATTCTAAATTCTCCATCTCTGCCAGCTGATTCCCTACAGAGAACTCGGGAAATAGCTCAATGATCCAATTTTAGATTTTACTATTGAAGGCTGAAAAGTTGTCACTTTTGTCACCTAGTTGTCACTAGGTTTATTCCACTATTTAAATGAGATATTTAAATAATAACTGAAATATATACTGCCTCTGTCTCTTAAATTTTGTAATCTTTGCTTTCTCTATCCATTTGAGGATGTAGCTGTCTCAACCCATGGTAAACAAAGCTATCTTTGAAGTTAGAGAGAAAGTAAGAGGGAGAGAAAGCTGTTACCTCTGAAAGACCATGCCTCAAACTCCCATGAATTTCAAGAATGAATGACCAAAACTGGATTTGACATGAATTTGACATGAATGGTTCCCCTGAGACAACCAGCTAAAAACACAAAGACTTTGGCTTGCTAAGATCAGCATAGCCATAGCAAAAAGAATTATTAGGATTATTATTAATTAATTCTCAATGCATACCTTCCATCAATTATATACTCTATTCAGTTCCTACATCTAAAGATGACAGGTTAGCATATCTAGTGTGTCTTTTAAGTTATTATTTTGTCATCAAAATTAATATAATAATTATGTGTTGCTCTAGACTATCCACATATAGAATATTAAGCAGCATCAAAACAAGAGATTTTTATCACCTATACTGAATAACACAGATTTATTGGTTTTACAGCTTCTTGGATGTCTATTACTTAATTCATTAAATAAAATATATCTTTAGGCTACAATCTTCATAATATTCTGAATCACGATAACAAACTTTTTCTATTAAAAGTTGGAAAAAAAAATGAATAGCTTGCTCACAGTTAAGTTATAATTTGTTGACCATCCCATAGCCCATTTTCCACACACTTGCACCTAGCACAGAATGGTGGTGTGTTGCTACACCGCCACCACAAATACAATTGCAGTTTGAATATTTCTGACTGATGCAATGCTCATTTTATTCTCTTACAGAGCTATGATACAAACTTCACCTGTTCATGAACAGACCTACAGCCATCAATTATGCTTGAAAAAATTTATGAAGCCCAAATGTTTTGCATGTCTCTTTAGGAAAGATCATGCATCTCGACGGATTTAGGAATGGCACAGAGTATGCTAGCTACTTGCAACATTCCAGCTAAAAGATACCCAGCAGGGTGGATCCTGCAGTTCCTATTTAGTGTTGCAATACTTTTCTGTTGAGAAAAGTTTTTTCAAATTAATCCAAAGTCAGTTAAAGGAATGAGAATTTTCCAGTGACATCAAGGGCTTCAAATCTGAGTTCTAATTGAACTTGCAATTTTCCAGATGTTTGGACTCACATACACATTCAGTCAATTGGCATAAATTTGCTATCTTCATTTCTCAAAACTCTTACCTGTCCTGTATTTGGTTTTGTGTGCCAAATAACTTGAGTGACTATTTTCACCTTTGTTTTTGTTTTTTTCACCTTTGTTTTTTCCCTATTTCACAACCCTCCTCCAAGGGGCTTTCATGTGAGGTTAGCTGCATTGTTTTCCTGCTCCTGAAATTTGTTCATCTACTTTCAGCAAATTTTGTCTTGCAGAGAAAGCTGCTAATTCTGGCAGTAGGGGAACATTTTCTTTGATGACTTCTGAAGGACAGAAACTTTGGACACCTACTGCCTGGTGTCCTTAAGTGTGCAGCTACATCTTGTTATTTACTCTAACTCCACCTGAGTGTTCCTGTGCTCTTGAGTGCTCTTCAAAATCCCCTGGCAAAGCTGTAATGCATAAAGAAGGTATGTGGGAATGTCTGCACTAGTAACTGGTGAAGCGTATAGAAGGAAGGAGTAGGGTTTGATTTGCTGCAAATCACTTTGAATCTAGGAGTTGATATCCGCCTCATAGCTCTACTGGCAACGAAGTTTGCTTTGGCCACTGGGCCCACGCGTGCACTGTGCACACATGGTGCTGGAGGACATTGGCTCTGCTTCAGAGGTAAGGTGCTCTACATGGTGCCCATGTGTGTAACCTCAGCCTTGCTTCCACCAAGGGGGAAAATCATTTGGGTTGCATTAGTGGTATGTTCAAGCATGTGTCAACAGACTCCTATAGATACAAGGCAAATTTCCACTAAAAAAAAATCCTGCACCAGCTCACTATATCACTAGTGTAGCTGTGCTCATTAGGTCCAGCACTAAAAATCTGGTGCCAAATTGTAGGATTTTCAGTTGATGTCTTCAGATAAAAATTATCTTTGAATGCAAGAGCAAAATTTCTGTTGGCTTAAATGGGAAAAGATGCCAACTTCTGTGCAGCTTAGAATTCTTCCTTCTTTAACAGTTGTCTGCAAAGGACTGGCTGGCCCCAGAGATCTTGCTGTTCTCTCTTCCAGTTGATTAGTGGCACTAATGAGCACTACAGCCCTGACACTCACCCGAAATTAAAAAAAAAAAAGATTAAAAAAAAGAAAAACAACAGAATAAATTAAATAGAGTCTTTCACTGCAAATTAAGATCAATTTAGGCTGTTATAAGAGCTAAAAAATCATTGTTTCAACATCTCCACGGGGAAAATATTAGAATTTTTTAAAAATAATTTTATTTTTATTTTACTATTTTGTCACAGTTCAGTTTGGCTAGCACTGATCACTTGCTGTGGTAAGCACAGTTGCAGGACTAACAGCAAGTCTTCTATTGGTAGTTTATTTCTTTAATAAAAACGATACTATGTTATTTATCAGTGCTATAGGATTATGTAAGTAGCCTATTACAATAAATAGGAGTTGCATTTGCCAGAAAATATGGATTTTTTTCTCTTCTTAGCCTATGAATACCATGGTGTATTATCACTTTTACCCTTGTAGACTGAACCATAGCACTGCATAATGCTACTTCAGCCCATTTTGAGATGACTGCAAATTGTCATATTTTTTTGTTAGAGTAATGATCAAATATTGATATTTCTCCAGTTCATACAAATGGATCCAACCTTTTTACATGCAACTTAGTCAATATATTCTGATGTTCACATTAGGGATTTGGAAATCAATGTAGTTTTCCTGTTATTCTTTTATGATTAAATCAATTGGAGTTATTTACTCATAGCAGAAAATATGGGTGATTGCCAACCCTATGGCTTGGTGAATTGCTTTCTCACTACTGCTGCCCTGTAATGAGAAGGTACAGGTTCTCTTCAGGGGTTGACTAAACTTGCTCATGTATAGCACCAATTTGAGGTGCAGAAATTGTTTATTATTAAGGGCTAGCAATGTTTCCTGCCAAAGGGCATCTTCATCATTTGCCATTATATTAACTTTGACAAAGCATGGTAATACTAAAGCCCAGCAGTGCTGATCGCATGGAGGAAAATAGCAGACATTTGGCAATTCAGTGTAAACCAGCATACTTGATACTCCTGGGGTAGAGAGACCAGTTAAAAGAAAATGAAATCGTCAAATAGATGCATAACAGTACTTTTGGAAATACTTTTCCTGAGATTTGGAGTTATAAGAAGATAGAAGACTGTGTATTAAATAAATTTGTATTAAAACTTCACATAAAAACTGCAGAGGCATAATCTGATATTCTAGACCTGGCAAATAGATTTTGTTTATCTTTCAGAGGCAAGAATAAATATTAGTTTGTGCAGTACCTTTAAGTAAAGCTACAGTTAATGCATTGGAATACAAAGCTTGCATTGTTGGAGTCTAAGTTTCCATATTAATTTTATTTCTGTGTGCATCATCCATACTTTTCTTTGGAAGGATAAGTGTGTGTATGTATGTAATGTATGTAACTAGGAGTTCCCTTGGCGCATTTAGAGAAAGAACTTCTAATTCATTAAAATTATGTGAATTCCAGCCTATTTGATTAACCTAAAACCTGATTAAGCATGAAATCCCACTATTTTTATTCTGTGCAGCTTGTTCCAGAACCTTAAATTTGGAAGCACTATGATCTGAAATCAACTGTTCAGGAAAAAAAAAAAAAATCACCTAGAAATACTTCTTTTTACAATAGTGCCTTCTGCTTGAAATAAAGGCAAAGAAAATGACACTGTGATTGAAGTGGTGAGCTTCCCAAGTCTTAAGCAAATCAGTCTTTCAAAAATGATCATGATGTACACTCCGGTATCGCAGGTACTTTTACATTTACACATGTGATTATAAAAGAGGATGCATGTCATTGAGGAAATCAGTCCAAGTTCTTGTTAAAAAAGTATCATGAGCATATAGGTGTCTGCTATTTATGCTTTTCCAGCTCACCAGCTTGAGCAGTATTTAAGAATATAGTTAACTAACTTTAAATTAACGATACTGCTGACACCATGGAGGTAGCTATCGACCTTGCATTCATTTACTCATTTCATCCTCACCAGACATGTACAGTGCTACATACGTACAGCTGCGGCCTTGCTGCATCCACCTGTGGGCTGACTGTAAAGGCCCTACTATCCTGAAGATAACAAAATGTTTCAGCATTTCTTTGACTGGGCAGAGGTGATGATAATAGTAACCTAAGAAATTTAACTTTTTATGGGGGAGAGAATAGCAAGTCTTTTACCTGATGGAAAAATAGGTTTTTCAGCATTTAAGCCACAGAATATATAACCATTCATAGACAGTTTATCAGAATATAAGAGCCCAAGGCTTCCAAATCAGATTATCCCCTGAAACAAAATACTTTGCATAAGTGAAAAAGGGAAGAACACAAGCAGGTGCATCATAGTGCCTTGATTCACTAAACCTTTCATAAGTTAGAGCAGCACAAGCCTTGTCCAGGCTTCACCAGCTGAGGTGGTCCTTGTCTAGTGTTGTATGCGCTCAAGTGACTTTTATTGGAATACATGTCAAAAAGCAAAATTTGGATTTTGGAAAATGAAGGAAAACATAACGGCTTTAACGCTAAAGCACTATCTTGTTTTTGGTAAAGGCACAAAGGAAGACTATTTCTGTTGTCCTCCCTGAAGACTGTATAATAAGCATATAGTTCTACTATTTAACAATCATTATTATGAATGCTCAAAAAAATCTTCTGGATAGTTATAATTTTGAGAAAGCCAAGTGAAGAGGGAGAGATAAGGAAGTCCTTAAAAAAGTAAGGTTTTAAAAGTGAAATCCTGGAAACAGATCATGTCTGCAAAGCCTTAATCAAGAGTTATTTTTATGACTGAGTTTTAAACTTCTTAAATCTGAGTCTGTAATGAAAGCACTTACAGATTTGCTCAATTATATCAATAAGACTGAGTGCCTCTACAGTAAAAGTCAGGTGCCAATTCATATTACTGCCTCTGAAATTTAACATACAGACTAAGGCAAACATGAACAATGGTAAACCTGATAAGGTAGCAGTGTATTTAGATGTGACTTAAAAATTAGAGGAAGTAATTTCTCTTCCTTGGCAGCAGTGATCCCATCAATTGACCTCATTGATGAAGGTTTTTAAACACATTTTCTCTTTCTTCCTCCTCTTTTGACCCAAGTAGGCAAAGACTGAAATCTCCCATGCATATAGCTACTGAAGCCAAGCCTTCCCAAAGCACCACTAGAAAGCTTTCATTTCGGTGGAAGCTGGCCATCCAAATCTCTTAGGTAGTTCTGAGAAACTCAGTCAAGACCCAAGAAAGTGGAGACTAGAAGGGACAAGGAAAGTGTGTGGATATCTACGCAGTTTATAGTTCTGGATTCAATAGCACTTTAAAGTTAAGAGCCAGATCTCAAAATCAAAACCAGCATGAACGTAGAGATTGAAGGAATGTCTTTGAAATGTGAGCACTATGGCCAAAATGTTTGAAATGGATGACAATGAGTGACTGGCAGCATGTAGTGAAGTCTGCTCACAGGGGTTGCCAGTGCCCCTGTTAGCAGGAACGGCAGTAATTCAGGCTGGAGGTAATGAAGGTATACACAGGTGTCAAAATATCTGAATGCTTAAGGAGTGCTGCAAGTATTTTTTAGCAACGGCAGAAAAGTGACTGTGTAATATACTGAGTTGATTCCTACTTTGACTTGTACAACTGCAAATCTAGTGTAATTCTCCTGATTTCACTGCTGTACCAGAAAAGCAGAATGTGCCTCTGGATCCTTAAAAGAGTGATGTTAAAATTGACTTCACTTCTGAAACAGGAGAACACTGGAAAATTCGTATGTTTAATAAAACAACTTTTCACTCATGCAGGTGACTCCTTAATTTCCTTCCCTCCTGCCCCTCTGTGAAATGACCTTGTCTACCCTTACATCCTGACAGACAGCAAAGGGAGGCTCCCCTTGCAGCTTGTGACCAGGTACGTTCAGAGTCCCATGTTAGTGGTGTGGTGGAAAAGGGCTGCTTCCCTCCTTCCTCCATGCCGTCAGCACCTCGTCAGCATCCTCCTTCTTCATCAGCCAGAATCTGGCCAAGCATTCCAAGATCATTTCCAAACCTGGCCATCCTTCAAACCGTCATCTTGGTACACGTCGCCAATAAAATGCCGGTGGCCAGCTCTCTCTGGCTAAGCAATCTTCCTAATGAAAAGAGGTCTGAAGTCATTATCAAAAATAGTGTTTTGCATATCAGCAATACAGTTAAATACCTTGATGGAACCTAGTAAATTTTAAGTACAATTTTTTAGGGCATGAGTGACAGGCTCTTTGGAAGGAGTTAGGAAATGTTAGTGTTCTGCGACTGCAAGCTCGATTTGCTAATAAAGACAATACTTTACCCCAAAGGTTTTTTCCAGCTGCAGCCCCTGAAGCACAAACGTTGAGCATGTATCACACAGAACTGTCAGTTACTCCTGGAGCCAGAAAATTGTTGTTTCAAATGTTACAGTACAGGAAAATCGCCTCTCTGCACTTGCTGCCAAAAAAATGACAGCTTAATTTATGCCATGCTGAAGCTACATTACAGAGCCATTCAGCCTAGCAGTTAAGTACACTCCACGCTCACATCTTCCCCCTGTGCAAGTGCACTGGGGAGAAATACACAGGGACTGTAATAAGGACAATTGGCTACAGTGTTTTCCATGTCACTGGAACTAAATACAGGTGAAACGGTATCGGCAATGAAACACGTCACCCGAACCTCGCATGCAAAACACAGTTCGTGTGGATTCACGAGTAATTGGGAAGGATGTGCAAGAGGATAGTTATGCATGAAGTGGATTATAGAGAGGTTTGCTTGTGTCAGACCCCTGGGTTTTATGTGGAAGGGAGGTGCTGAGGTATTGCCCATGCCTTTGAAAATTATGTCAGTATCCTTGGTTCAGACCTTCAAAACTTGGCAATGTTTACACTTTCTGAAATTAAAAATCTGACAGTATTAAAGCACAGCCTAGTGTCGATATTTGTCATCGAGGTTTTCAGAAGATATTAAAGATGCACATGACATTATTTAAAAATGAACCATCAGCCAAACAAACCTCATAAAATTATCATCTTAAATGCATCCTAAGATTGCTATGTAGTTTTTTAAGGCCAAAGCTTAATTTTGTTTGACATTGAAACAATGATCATCCATGTAATAGAATGAAGGGAAATTATAATGTCTGTTCTTCTGCTTAGTTTATTCATATTAATCACATGGTAATTATATCCAGAAAGATTGATCTTAAATAATCTTGCAAATGAAGAATTTTAATTCATTTCATAAACTCATCAAGATCAAAACCAGTTGATCTGGATGTCAGTTAATTTATTTCCCCTCTCCTTCCTTTTCTGCTCAATGTTTGTACGAATATTAATGTGTGCAATATTAACGCTTACCACTTACATTTAGAACATTTTCTGCTGACAACTAACTCATTCACAGCAGACTGGTTTCACGGGTGTCTTGTGAGATGGAGGGCGGTAAACTAAGACTTCATGAAATAAATCTAATGCATTTGCTGAGATCTGTAAGGGGTAAGAAGTCTTCTAATCTACCCATTCTAGATTTTCGTATGAAAGATACTCACAAGGAGCAGGACTGCGTATAAAGCCACTGTGGGTGGTCTGAAGAAAATATTTCTCACTACTTAGTAAGGACACACTTGGAAATTCTGAGGATAGCTAAATAGATTCAGAATTTGTTAGAGTGTCTGAACAACATCAGGCCTAGAACTGGCATGGTTTCTCCAGAAGCCCTTGTGTCTTATGTGGGCTTGTGTCCACATTTATTTTGGCCTCAACAAAACATTTCCCATTCCTATTTTCACAGAGTTTATATTTTGAATGAGCCCCAAATCAGGGGAAAAAAAAATCTCAGTTGAAATGGGTGAAAAGTGTCTGTTAAACTAGAAATAGCTAGCAATTTTCATGGTCTTTGTGCTGAATTGTAAATCTTGTTCTGGTTCACGCAAAAGAATCAAATGCTAGGAAGTCTTTCAGCAAAGTAAGATGATGTCGGTCATTTAGTAAGGCAAACGAAATGAAAATAACATAATTCCATAATTTCACTTAAATTTCAACTGTGATTTAGCACCTTAATACTGAAATATGTTTTAGTCTTTTCTTGAAACCTCTCATGAATTTCTAAATGCAAGCCTTTTCAAGCTTCTGTCATGTAAAACTCTATTCACTCCAAAATGGGCATATAGCAAGGTTTCATCTTACAGTGCTTGGTTTTGTTTTTTTTTTCCCTATCTGTTTGTGTAAAGTCCTTGAATCGAATCACTGTATTTTTTGTGCCTGTTAATAGATTGACACTATCAAATCCTTAATCTCTTAACACATATGGGGCATTTCACACAAGGCATTTTCTGTGTGATTAGGAATGCTGTAAATTATCCATTTTCATTTCATGAGAAATAGATTCCTGTATTACAAAGGTCTGTGCCAATCCTATTCTTTGGAGAAAGAAACATGATGTTCTGTTTCTTAGGAGCCATAATTCATTGCTAGTTCTACCACATAAACAACAGGCTCATCTTTAGCATGTGTATCTCTACTTATATGGACGTGTACAAATTGTCTATACCTCAGCTGTGTGGGGATTTAGAATATTATTATCACATATGAAATAGGGGAGTCAATGCACTACTGGAAGAATGAGTTTCACACTCATCAGTGATTAATGACTAGTTAATCAGACACTGAATATGTTTCCTCATAAAATTAACCAATAAAGACATAGGAAGGTGCAGAGATGTCCCACAATTCAACTATGTAGCCCTAGTAATTTAGTATACTAACAAGCAGAAAGGATCTTTACAAATATAAGACAGTCATATTTTACAGTTTTTCTCCTGAAAGGACAGAAGCACGCTGGTGCTGGAACCAAAGTCAATCTGAAGCTCCTACTTTTATAGTAAGAGCTAGACTTCCATGGTTTAGGCAAAAGATTAGAACTCTGAGAATCCACTTTGTCCTAGGAACTCCTCCAAATCAATGTATGGCTGGTCGTCAGAAAGAGTCATTAGATGAACTTTAGCATTGTAAGAGTGCTTTGGGCTTTCAAATTTCTAATTAATGAATTCTAAGTGCACTCCAATTCAGTACTGATTTGAGTGAAGTTTCCTAGACTGGGAGAGACTCTTACTCTGTACCCTAAGGTGCTTCAAATCATTAAGTTTTTGGTTGTGCAGCTACATACGTTTTCTGTGTCTGCCTTATGCTCTGAAGGTACATTGAAGTATAAGAATGAGGATTCATACAAAATACAGACATGTACGTGTATCATCATGTGCTTTGTCAGATTTTAGGAACATTTTAAAAATTACACCTGCAGCAAGCATGCAATTTTGGTTGTGTGTACTATGTGCCAATACGGAACAAACCTGCTTTCGTGTTTTTCTGCAGGAAACAGAACAGGAGTGACTATGGATGAGGCTGAGTCATTATTTAATTCCTCTGTGCCTTAGTTTACCCATCTGTAAAGGAAGATAATTGCTTATCTCACAGCTTAGTTTAAAAGCTGATTGTCATTTTAAAAATTTTCAGACCATTATTATGATTTATAGTGTCAGAGGTATTCTTTGTTCCTCATGGAGGAATAATAAAATAAAGGTACTTCTGAGGAATTTTTGTTCCTGTATAAAAGAATAAAATTGTTTAGATAATTTTTCTGTTTCTTTCATTTATTTGTATTGTTCGTCACAATTTGCCAAAGAGTTTATGGCAATACACTTCATTTAATTGAGTGAATTATTCACTAATCTTGTCTATTATCCTAGCGGATGTGTGTGATTCATTGGTCACGTATATTTCTTTTTCTAAAGCTCTTTGGAACAGATAGCGACTAACAAATAGTGAATGATCAGAGATTTCAGGAAAATAACTATTTGCATTGAAGTGACATGACAATGTATTCAGCATTTTGAGTAAGTAATGCTGAACAATGGCTGGCTACCCCATGAGATTCACTGTATTTTAAGGGCTGCTTTTCATTCACCTAGCATTAATCTGAAAAGTGCAAGAGAATCAACTTCATCAAATAGAGAAGATAGTCTCATGAGTCAATAATTTCAGCTACATGAGTGCTAACCTCAGAACTTTTGGACCACTTCAGTCATTTGTACTACATAGACCATACATACTTTTGCAAAGATAAGCAGTTTAGGTGTGATTTCTGCAGAGTCATTATGGGTGAAATCTTGGCCTATTTACATCAGAAAGACTGCAAGAGCCATGATTTCTTCCATTTGTCTGACTTTTTTTTATTTGTATGACAGCACATCTTGCATCATCTATGACTTAACATAAAAAGCGACCAGTTAGTCTATAATGGTTCAGATGAATGTGTAGTGTGGATGAAATACAGTATGCATCAAAGAAACATACATGTTATTCCTTTAAACAGTATTTTATTATATTAATTAATTAATTACATTATTTGTTGGAAGATTGACAACTAACTTCAGGTAATTACAAGTGTCCGACAGATCAGAAAGCTAGTAATAGCATTTGCAAAAATAAATCATATGACAAAAAGTTATGAGATTAATTGTGAATACAACTTATTTAAAATTAGAAATGCAAAGCTTGAAGACTGCAGTTAAGTACTTAAAAGAACATGCTCAACTTACTTTTTAACTGTACATTTCAGCCACTTCCACCAACCAAAGCTGACAAAGCTAAAGAAGGTGCCTAGGAATTTCAATGTGGCACATATTCAGTTTCACAAGAAGAAGTAGAAAAAAAACTTCCAGAGCAGAATCAAATCCTACATATTTCAACAGTGGATGACAGGACACTAGAGCTGTGTTCGGTTAAATCAAGTATAGAAAGTATCTTGCCTTTCTAAATGAGCAGTACCTACAAAATCTGCATGCTTGCATTGGACTTTCATGACTGGGAGATGAGAGTCCACCTGTGAGGGCTGCATGTCTCATTTTCACTGTTCTGTCAAACCAGTGGGTTATCATTGTCATGTAGACTTCAGTAAGCATCATAGTTTTAATTTTGCTCCTATTTCGGTAACAGAAATCTAGAGGTTATTGATGAAGAGTCTGAGAACTGCTTATACAAATTAATTAATTGCACAGCTATATGAATGAGTTAATTGCATATTAGATTAAACTGATGTGGACATACCTAATGATAAAACTATTGAAAAGATAAAATTCTTTGCTTTCATTTGTCAGAGTCATTATTGCATGTTTAATTTACATTTTGGAGGAATATAATTAACCAAGATCTTCTAGCAACTGGAAACAGATTACACCATTTTTCTTCCTTTTATTGAATGAGAAATATAGATGGAGTAGGTATGGTTTAATGGCAACAGGCAAAAGCTTCTCTGTACTGTGATGTGCAAAACAACACTTGGATAAGCATTAGCTGTAGTGATGTTGATATTAGGATGTAATTTTGGGAGCCTGTTCAGGACTCAAAGCTGGAATGATCTTGCCCATGGTGCAGAACAGACACACACTGCCTCAGCTGGCCCGTAGCAACTTGCCATTGGCTAGAAATACCCTGGCCAGAAGATTAACTGGCCGCATTGTTGTCCAAACAGCTTTAAATCTGGTCATGGGGAGCAGATGGCTGGAGGCATTTGTCACATGCCTCTGACGTTTTTGTTGCAGTGGAGTTCGTTCTTTGCTATATCCATGTTTGCTGGCTAATTTTTAATTCCTTTTGTATTATGGTGGTCTCTCAAACTAATAGCATTTTCCTTTTCTAGAGCACCCAGACTTGCCAGGTAGAGAATGTGCCAAGCAAACTTCCTGATTGGGTTAATTATTTAGGAATGGGTAGGATAACACTTAATCAGGCATTTATTGGGAAAGCCAGATTTTGCATTTTTCCCTTGGGGTAGTCTAATCCTTATAATACAAGAAGTGTCAGGATTTAGTTGCAAAGGAAATCAATAGCTGTACACACAACTAGATTTGTGTGTTGACAGCCTCAAGCTGACTTTTCAAAACTGGAGAAATCACCCAAGTATTGCAGTATCCCACAACCAATCTTTCAATTGGAGCAGGAGATTGTGGGACACAAGAGAAATCCGGTTGCTCTTTTCCCTTTTTATTAGGAATTTCAGCCTTTTCTGCACCTTTCAAACTCAACTCTCATATGTCTGATCTCATTCAGGCATGTCATTAGGAAAATAAGTTACCAGCAGATGTTTCTTCTTTCAGGAACATGACCCATGGCCAATATCTCTAAACTGAAAAAAAAAAAAATCTTTGTAAGGAAGATAGAAACATAGAAACTCTGGAAGGCTTTGATTTGTCATGCAAATAAGTAAGTGAATGGCAAAACAGAAGAAATGCATCTCCACAAGTTACCTCTGAAATCATGCATTGGGAGAATGCAGCTGTCATTATAGCATCTCATGATTTCTGTAATACCGTACAATCTGTTCAAATATTTCAACTAATTTTGTATTGTACTTTAGTCTTAGGAAAGATAAGTTTTCTAGAAAGGCTATGTGAAAATTTCAGAAATGTTATTATTATTAAATATTCCTTTTTTGAGCCCCCAAAATGTATAAAACAATTTAAATTGTTCATTAATAGATCTTGTTTTAGTAACATGGTCATAATATCCTCTAATTAAAAAAAAAAAAAAAATGAAACAATAAAAGCTCCAGTAATATGTTCACATATTATTCTTCTTAATGGTTTATGTTTCTGAACAGCAGATCAGTATGAACACCAACACTAGACTCAGTTCCCAGAACTCTACTGGTGTAAATTTTCCGTCTTTAAGAGCATGAAATTAATAGGTTGATGGGACTAATTATGGCTACTCAGGTAACTGCTTGATCAGGCACACATACAGCTGTAAGTTTGCAGTAGATGATCAATGGCAACTACATATTGTTTACAATTGTTATCATAAGTTTATTAAGCCTTGGAGTGTAATATTTTCAGTATTACAATACAAAAGCACAAATTTTATTGTTTGCAAATGTGTGACTTGTCTAATTTTAAAAATTCCATATAGACAGCTGGAATCTTCCTTCCGTATAATTGGTTTTTGAAAAGAAAAAATATAAAATCAAGTCATGGGCCTCAACATCTCTACTTCTAGCTAAACTATCCTCCTTCTAGTTCGGCTGCAGCACCACTGCTTTCCTTTGGCCTCAATCACAAACTGGATAGATCTAACTCCTTTATTGAAACGTGGGCTCTTAATCTCGTGGCTTAAAGGCCGTAGAGCAGGGACCAAGACACTCTTCTCTGTACAACTGATAAACGTATCACAAGCAGAATAAACACATATGCTTTTCCTTTCCACAGTTTTCACATCACCGGAGTATACTTGGGACTAGTTTTCCCCAGTGTGCAGCACTGTTTGGTTTTGGTCTTTTACATTTTGTGCTTTTTTTCATAAGTTATCGCTCTCACACTAAATTATTCTTCACTTCCTTCAGCTGAAACAATGATTAGGCCATCTCATATTAATGGAGGCAAGTATAAGTTACATTCTTGCTTTTACTGATAATAGATATAAGTGGATTTTTCTGAAAAATGAAATAGTAATTTTCTATAAAGATGCTAGTTTCCAACACAAAGGCAGTCTTTGCTGCATCAGGAAGATACATCAGCTCATATGCAGGGTTCAGTTTAGAAAAAAATTCCATCATCAAGTGTTTAAACATGCTGGTACTCTAGCCTATTTGAAGGCTCAATGGAAAATAATGATGTTGTTTATTGTCTTAATTGCATGATTTTGTGCACTAAGATAGTTTGCTTTCATTAATTTTATCAACCATATCTTAAAATACTAGCTTATACCAAATCTAAAGCACTAAAACCCATAAATTGTAAAATTTATTTAATAACAAATATTACATTTTTCTTTTTTGGAAGTGTTAGACATTGGAGGCATTGATCCTTTAAACTACCATTAACAAAATAAAAAATTCTTAATAGTAAGTATTAAGATTTTCTTGTCACTCAGAAATATTGTAACTAATATTCGGAAATAACTTTTTTAAAATTTTGTTTTCGGCTCCATGAAGGCAGATGGAGAGGAAGACAAGGAGAGCAACTAAAATGAGAAATGTAAATTATTTCCTTCAAAATTGAAGTGTTTTATAATAAACAAAGAGCTAAATTTCTAGTTGCTAAGAGACCTGCGTCAAAACAACTACCTTTTCCTTCTAAATAAGGACTCAGCATAGGCTACTATTTAACTCTTCATGGTCTCTAGCTTTCTATATCATAACGTTGAGAATAAGTAAGGGGAAAAAAAAAAAACAAAACCAGATTCATGTAACTACAACAAAGACAGTTAATAAAACATTAAAACATAATGTACTCAACTGTTTTATTCATTCATATTTAGGGTGCTATTAATGCTTCCTTTTTTTCCTCAGGAAAAAATGCAAGGACATGTCAGAGTATCAAAAAATTGCTGTGTTTCATTTAAGTAATAAGATAAACTGCCTCCGGATTGTGACCCTTTAAAAAAACAAAAAGGAATGTTTTGAGCAATATGTTTAAGTAGTGTCTGCGTTGTATTGACTAGCTCTTGCAGTGTTGGTGTCTTTGATCCACCACGTAAGAGAATATGTGGCTGCAGGCCAACAATAACAACCACAGAAAGAGTCAGGAGCTTTTCCTACTCCCCCCCCCGCCTCCTCCTTTTTATGTCAAGCAAATCAAATACACAGCTAAAGGGCGTCATAAATATATCTGATCACTGTTCAGGGGGTTTCCAAAACGAGCCACTGGAGAGACTATCTTTATTGCAAGGCCAATCCCAGATTTAATCAAAGCAAATGTGCTTTAAAACCTAGTTGATTAAACTGGAGTGAACGTCAAAACAAAGACCAGAGAACACTATTTACACAGAAGACATGTCCCTTTCAGTTGTGCAATGCCAAGGACAAGTTTCTGCACCATTCTGAAATCTATCATACTCATCAGGAAATTTGTCCAAAGTACCCTCTTCTGGGGTTTGGGAAAGGATGAAGAGGAGGCATTGTACTTTCAGCTGGCTTCTCAGTTGCCTCAGTGTCTCCATAGACACTTCTCCTAACTTTCTCATTCGGCACTCAATGAGTCTCCCTCACTTAACCAGAGAACCACAAACTACAGTTATTTGTAACTTTTTGAATCCAGCTCTTTAAACGGCCCTGCCTGTGAAGCCAAGCTTCCTCACCTAGGATCGGCACGTGTGGTGTATGTATTGCTCCAGTTGACCTTGTCTCATTGCAGGTCTAGTGGAAGAGAAAAATGCCAACTCTCAGTTTGATTTAACTTGAGTTCTATAGACAACATGCCATCTAGATGATAATTTCTGACACTGGAAGAGGAGGAAATCGACACCTGCTTCCAAATTGTTGTTGACTGCTACAATGCTTGAGACTTTTTTCTGTCAGAGAAAAGAATATCAAAAGACAGGAGACCAAGATTAGCAGCCCATGTGAAGCTTGATTGTTGCCAGCCACATTAGGGCAAGTGCTGCACTTGATCCGTAACAAACGAATGGGGTATAAAAAATGTATGCAAAGGAAATCTAACTGGTAAGAAGTGACAAAATATTCTGAGCAATTGGGTGTAGCTGGCAAAAAGCTAAAAAGCACGAGGTGGGTCACATATTCTGCAGTCCTCCCTCTGAAAGATGCCTCTGTTTCTTCCAGCTTCCTAATGCACCTGCAAACTTTTAAGAACAATGTGGTTTTCCAGCTCCTCCTCATGGTACTTCAAGTACCTTGACTCTCTTAGAGAAATGGTCTGTCCATCACTCCATACTGTCTGGTGAACCTTCATTGGGAAATACATGACAGTTCAGCTCCTCAGCCTTGTCTGCAAGTCCAGTTTTTAAAAAAATATAAATGACCTCTAAATTCTGTCCAGCCTTAGGACAGTTTCATTCATAATAAGCATAATGCTAATGAGCTGTACCTCAGCGTATACAAGCCTTCAGTGTCAGTGAAATGGATTCCACTGGCTCTTTTTCTCCCATTTTTGCTTCTATTTTTCATCTAAGTCTATTTTTCATTCCTGCTTTGTGATTTGTTAGGAGACTACACGCAAAAACGTTATGGAGCACGGCATCACAGTATTTCTGATGTAGAGGCAACTGCAGTGAGGCTCAGTCATCTTTCTCTCCAAACACTGTTGCTCTGTTCGTACTCAATCATTTCAGTGATTTTGAAGGTCACCAGAGCAGTGCAATGCATTTAATAAAGTTAATTCAGATATATACTACAATAAGGAAAGTAAACTTAGCTTAGTAATTAAAGAATACAAGAGAGAAGCTAGCAGAGAGAACTCTAAAAGGCCAGCTACGGAGTCAGGTGTATGACATACCTCTCAAATACCCTAAATACTTTGATGGGGAAGTTTAGGGGAAGAAAGGAAGAGGGAGAAACATTTGCTTTTGGCTGCTGCCAGCTTTCTTTCAAAAGTATTGTGAGAAAATTGAGTGTGATTGATCCAGTACGGAATACAGAACTGCAAACATGAGTTAGTGAAGTCAGAGACATGCAAGATGCATACATTTTTTCCCCAACAGCCAACTTGAGACAGCTTACTCTTTTCTTCGGATGTTATCACCATATGGGCTACCTTACATATGGAGATATTCTTCTTGGAACCAGCTCTCCCACAAGATGAATTCCTGAATTATCCCACTAGTTAATGAACTGTGGGCTATTTAGTACTAAACATGGCCTCTAGAGGACAGCACTGCATATTTGGGAACAATGATAAAGGATAGTGATAATCAGTCACCATTTTCAGTTATGATACTTTAGTCTTCATTTTCTTAGGTGATAATTCTGTGATCTCTATAAAATATACTTACTTTATTTGTTACTCCAAAAGGACAGATAAAACAAATTAGTTATTTAATCTTCAGTTTACTTGCACTGTCATGATGGCAAGATCCATCTTCTACCAAAATCACAACCTCGGAGCCATTTAAATGCAATTTTTTTTTTATATAAAGTTGTTATAGGAACAGGGCCAAAACAAGTCACCAAATCACAAAAGGTGTCCTTATTGATTATTTAGACCTGATTGTTTTTTAAACCATTTGCAGATGTTCAAATCAGAATTTTTTTTTTAAGCTAAAGAAGGAACCTTACTCCCAATACTGAATGCTATGTCAAAGGAAAAAGATCGGGTGTTTGCCACTTCCTATGGTGGCTGACTGTCACTTGGGTCTGTCATATAACCATTTCGTGCCTGCCATTGAATGAAGTGACACTTCTGAGGGTCAGTAAGTTGATACTTTAAAATCTAACACTGCTGGCCAGTGTCCACAATCTGTTAACCCAGTAGAGGCTGAGCTGCTTCAATGACATTGCACCAGAAATTTGCAGTGCGATAAATGAGATCAGAACCTAACCTTCCTCTTAGCAGATGATGGAAGGATGAGATAACAGAACAGCCTTGAACCTTCAACCTCTTTTCCTTCTCCCTCAAATGAGACAGATAGGTATGGGAAATATTTGTTGCAAGAAAATGCCTTCTAGAAAAATAGCAGATGCTTAATATTTATTCTTCCCTATGACAGTCTGGAAATATATGCATAACTTACACATTCTGACTTTATGAACCCTTCATGTAACTATAACCATCAATGTTAGGAGTTTCTGGCAGGGTCTGTGTCATGTACCACATACTTTATCCAGAGGCAGCTAAAGGATGACTGAAAAAGTTTTTAGCATGGGATAAGTGCCTTGGGAAACGACAAATGTGACAGAGACTGAGCAAGTCATGCAGAGATAGCTGTGGACATTAACTGGCATGGGAGTTGACATGTCATGCCTGCTCTTGGGATTGAGAGCATAGCTGGTCAATTAGCTGGATACAACCAACAGAGCAAAGCAGGAAAGGAGAAGAAATGTTGTTTTAAACAGAGCTGTTTAAAATGAGAGTGGTCTCTTGGCTCTCTATGCCAGGCAACGTGAACTAAAGAAAGAGGGCTCTGGGCAAGAAGAGAGAACCTGAATTTGAGGAGAAAAGGAGACTGTGGGGATCAAAAGGATGCAGAGATAAAAAAAAAGGGTGGGAAAGTCAGAGGACTTTCATAGTGGAGAGGAAATTAAACCAAATGTTTTATGTGCAGATTTTGCTACCTTTGTGTGGACCTGTAAATAGCTCTTTTTGCATATGAACAGTGGGAATGTGTTAAAAAAAAAGTTAGTTTAGAAAGCTTGCCTTTGTTGTAGATGAACTGAAAGTCACAGAAAAAAAAACAATCCTCCTGAGAAGGTAGCAAACTACAGAGAAGGCAGGGGGAAAGAGACAGTGCCAACACTTGTTTGAGGGACTAAAGAGACTGGAGCATGGAAGGCTGAAGTGAAATGGCTGCTCCTGCAATGAGACAAGGGCACACAACTGGGATGCTGTCAGGCTCAATAAAACCAGAAGTGCCAGTCCTAACATCGTTTTCTAAAACAAGAAGGTGTTCTGAAGCCTGCCATAGTCCATTTAAGAAGGTCCTTTTCTTGCAAGTAGGACTTCTTGCTTTTCATTTGCTTTTGAGGAACTCAGCTGAAGCCAATTCCCTTCTGGGAGTGCTGGGTTGAAATACTGCCCAACTATGGGTTGAGAAGAAAGGGCAGGATGGACCCTATTTCTAAATAAGCACATTCGTGCAGAACTGATAGAAGTCTATTCATATGGAGCAAAGTCAATATTGTTTATAATTAAGCTAATGGCATATTAACTTTCTTTTATTATTACTTGCTATAAGATATGAGTTTCAGTATTGGATATGTTAAGTATTTCAGATATTCAGAGGAGAAACACACAGAAAGCTTTAAAAGATCAGTTTGGGTGTTTGGCTTTATTTTACTTTCCAATTTTTGTTCCTTGTTTTTAAACACACACTTTGACTTTAGCATGTCATAGTGCTTCAGACACATGACCCATTTGGTGGTGTGGTTTAGTTGGTCTAATCAAAACATGTTAGTCACATGAATATTTGTGAAACGCATGGTTGACAGCTTCACTATATGCATCCAGGATGAACTATCTCTTCAAATGAATGACATCAATGTAATCTCTCTGAATTCAGCAAACTATAAGTCATGTCAGCTATGTTCTACCAACTTTACAAGACTGTAGGACCCTAATCAATCTCACAGTCATGTTTTTAATCCAAAATGTTTAACCTTGCCCATTTACAATGTCATGCCTTGAAACTCGCATAGCAAACCAGACTCATTTCCTTTCTTAGAAATTGTCTTTAATAATTTCTGTACTTGCTGACTCATAAACAATATGATTGTCAGGGAAGTGTAACTACTTCCTCAAAATAACTTTCTTACATGAAATAATATTTGGGCTGTTAATTTAAATTGACGGAAAACAAATATAAAAAGAAACATTAAATAATAGAAAGAAACAGAATTCTATAGAGGATAAAAATATTTTTCTTATACGTTCACAATTTAGGAGGACAATTTAATCTTCTAGCAGCAATAATTATATACCTCATAATCCTTATACGTTAAAGCCACCTTGTGTGGTGGAAGCATAATCCTGTCAAAAGAATTTGCATATGGCATGCTGGCTTATTAAGTTCTCCATAATAATTAACTGATTAATTTTAAATTGTGTAATTTTAAAAGAAGCTCAAAAAAGATCCAATAAAATACTCAAAATTCAAAATACCAAATTTTACAGTATGAGACATGATCAAACAGAGAATCACACAAATATATCACATCAATGAAGCTGTTAAGTATATTTTTGCATTAATTTCAGGGGCTATGCTATTAAGGGATTACAGTATAGGCAATATTTTCCAAGACTAAAGAATGTTCCACTGTATGGTAGGTGCTGAAGAGAAGGCTAATGAGAAAAAGAGTGATTGTGACAAGCAATTATGTCACCTATATAAATGGCTTAATTTTCTAAATTAGCCACTTTGATAATTATGACATCTCATTTGTCTTTTAATTCCATGAGCTGTGAAGTTTACCTTTGATTTTTTTCCAATCAGATAAGAGGCTTTGATAAGCCAAGGGTCTATTATGTGCCTGAAAAACTCACATTTCAGCCTGATTGTCTGCTCATCTGCTTGAACTGGAGCAAATAGCACTCTTCACAAGAGCTCTCCAAACAAGGCTTCCACTCTTTCTATTTGCACTAGCTATTAAAAAAATATTTGCTAAGCAGATTAATAATGTAAATAAGACTGCAAGAGGGAATGCTTAGTCTGCTTAAGAGGGAAGGCAAACAAACTGTTTTCAAGCACTTTTTAAGCCACTTGAACAACAAGCCGTTTGCATACAAGCAATTAGCATGTTAATTACAAATGGTTCTTATCCACTCATTAAAACATTTCGGAGATTCACTGACAAATATAGGTCTTCCTTTAATTATCCTGACTCGTAAGGGAGTCATGAAACTTGCATTTAATTAAATTAAAAGGAAAATAGTATTTTTAAGACTTAAAAGGGAAGACTAGTATTTCAAAGAATTAGTTCTGATTTGGGATTTTACTACAGTAATCCTTGTGACTTCTGCATAAAACAGATATAAGTCCGCAATGCTGTGCATGGTTTACATGTTGTATGGGAAATAAATATTTCAGG
Source organism: Tetrax tetrax (assembly GCA_009806455.1). Lineage (NCBI taxonomy): Eukaryota > Metazoa > Chordata > Aves > Otidiformes > Otididae > Tetrax > Tetrax tetrax. Next base: position 162,131 of record WHYT01017716.1, on the reverse strand, counting down.
TAATTTCTGAATATATGTGTTACTTAGCCTTCGTTTTCTTTAACTGAATAGGTACGGTTTTTCCTTTGCAGGCACTGGGTTAATAACTATGAGGGAGAACAAAACAGTTAATGACTTATGGAGGAAATGCCACTTAACCTGTGAACTCATTTAGTGCTGTCTTCTCCTCTCTGTTTGGATGCACTGGTTACTATTCCACCCTAGAGGGAACAAGAACAGACAGATTGTCCTTTTCAAAACAAAAATACACTGCATTGTCATTATTACTATGCCATGCTTCCGTATTGGCATGAAATCAGTAGGAATCAATGAAAAATATGCTTTACTCTCTGATAGCAAGCCCAACTGGGCAGAATACTGTCCAATTACTTTGATCAGGGTATCAATATCAATATTTGTGATATTGAAGCCCAAGATGCACAAGCTTTCTAGTGGGCAGAAGCTGTGATACTCAGTTGAAATGCAATAGTATGTACGTATGCCGCCTTGTGTAAAGTGCTTGTACAGCTCTTACTCAAAGAGCCTTTTCTGTTTATTTGCTGTTTAGTGAGGGAGGTTTTTTTATTGCTTGTTTTTGCCAAAAGCATTTTCAATTTTTATTCTAAAGGCTACACAGACGTAGGAAAGACATTACAAACTCTCTTGGCCAATGCTAAATGACTTGTGTGCAAACGTTATTGCTGTTCCAAACTGTCTTTCAAATGATATTGGATCCCTCTGCTCTCCAATAAGTACCTAGGTGAGACACCAGTTAACAGTGATGATAGACTAAATCACAGCTTCATGAAAGTAGCCAATCCATTTAAAATGTCATGTGAGTTTTTGCAGTATATTCTTTTTCTGACAAGTTTGAGTGATGATAATGCCTTTGGAAGCACATCTAAAACAAAGATCTATTATTTTTAAAAAAACCTATATGCATTCCAGTTCATTTACCATATTTTACCAAAAAAAATAATCAAAGTTCTTCTTTATCTTCCCTTTGCAAACTCAGGTGAACACCTGGTAATCTCACCTATAAAATCTTACGTGGCATGCGATACAGGCTGATGTGCCCAGATCTCCACAGGTTTTGTGAAAGTTTGCAAAAGAAATGAAATGCTGTGACATGCTATGACACGGCTGCCTGCAAGAATAGGCCACTGGGGCCTTTCCCATCCTCCTCTCCTATGTTTCTCTTTTGCCATTTCTCATTGTCCTTCACAATCCAGACCTTCCAAAGTATTTGAGCATCCTACTTTCTGCTGGATGGAGCAAGGCGTTCGGCACTGAGGTCTGGATCTCTCATGTAAAGCGTTTTGATGACTTTTGTGGCTTTGTTTACATTCTTTTTTTCCCCGGAGAAGATTCTGAGGAAGTTTGTGTTCAAATTTTGGGCTCACTGAAGTCATTGAGCATAATTTCATTGCCAGATTTTTCCTTCCAATTTCCTAACCCATGTTTCGGTACTTTTTGGGTTGGACACCCTAGGTTTCGGTATTTTTGTTCCATGAGATTGTCACTAGAACATTTATGAGCTTTCTTAAAAATGCACGCTATGGCACTTAAAGGCTTCTTGCTTGTTAAACTACCTCAAGAGAGATGCAGCTAGAGACTTTTATAATGCTTAGGTTAACTCCTGCTTCTGAAAATCAAATCAAATCTTTGGTAGAGAATTACTGGCTTTCTAATGACCCCTCCCCAAAAATTGTGTCATTCTCATTCTCTCATTCTATCCTCAGCTTAAAGCCCTGAGTTGGTTTTCCCAGTATGTGAAACAATGGCAGAAAACAATGCCCTGTGTACCAGAGTTAGACTAGATGATATCAAGAGATCCCTTCCAACCCAAATGATTTGGTGATGGTGTGATTACTGTTCTCTTACTGAAAAATCTTGAAACAGAAACATTTATTGAAAACACCCGGAAGAGAGAATGTTGAACTATTATACACAGTTTCTACCATCTGCAACTCCGCTTTGCAGGAACTGAGTACTGAATAATTATAATAGAATAAATCTTTCTAAATGCTGAAAAGAAAAATGAACAAAAGACCCTATTATGTTAATATCTTAAAAAAATAAATAGTCATCATAATTATGTTTTTATTTCTGCAGACACTCTTTTCCTGCACCAGAGCCAGGCTATTTATAGTTGGACATTAAGTAAAGCCATGATATGGAGATGATTACATCTAAATTGTACAGCAGAACAAATCTTGGATGCCAGTACAACTTTTTTTATTAAAACCATTGACAAAGCAAGGTCAACATTTTTTTTTTTTTAAAAACATCTTTACCACACAGGCATTTGAAAACTCCTAACAATGTGAAAGAAATATTATAGGTATTTTGCAATGAAAAAGATAGAAAAAGAAATCAACCATATTTGGACAGAAAACCCACTCTAATCCCTTATCATTAATTTTTTAAAATGGAGTAGAAATCGATTCTTTTCTTTGCCTGTTCAACTTTCCACTTGTCTGTGAAACTGTTCTCTGTCTTTTCAAGCTTACTAAATGGAGTCACTTCCCCCCCCCACCCCCCCTTAAACTTTCACAGCCCTACTTATGGCCCTGGGTTTTGTTTCTGACTACATTTGAATCCATTCAGGATGTCGGATTTGCTATTTCAACCATCTCCTTTCCTAGTTCTACATGCCTTCCCCACACATGCCTTCCCCACAGCCAGGGGCCGGTTCTCTTCATTTTGTCGCTCATAGATATTGAATTGCTCACTTGGTAACTTCTCCTACTTTTTCTAGTGTTTCTTCTGAAATTCCTACAGCATCTCTACTTTCCTGTCTCAGTTCCTGCTCAAGCTACTACTTAGATAATTTCCATTTTCAGAGGAATATTTCCAACCATGTGCACATGTTTGAATGTGGCCCAAATTTTTGGTCAGGTATGAGATTCACAATGGCAGACTGTTTCAGAATTCAGCTCCAGTTGAAGTCTCCACTACTAGTGACCAAATTTTAACAAGTGCTTGCCACAGTAAGAGCCAATGCCTAGAGCAAATAGACATTACACTGTACAAAATAAAGGTATAGATTTTTTTTTTTTTGTGGATTAATTTCCCATAGAATTTAAAGGGATTGCTGAATGCATTTATGAAAAAAACCCAAATGCACTAAAAATAAATAGTCAAATAAAATAGCAATATGCAGTATGGAAAACTGATATTTTGAGGTTCGTGCTGAGCTGACAATCTGAATTCTGGAGATTAGTGAAGCAATTGCATGTTATTTAATACTTGGGAGTTATTTGCCTGCTTTCAACAGCTGTTTGTGCTCTCTCATTTTTTCTGCTTTATTTTCTCACAACTGCCCTACTTTGACCACGAGGAGCCTTGAAGAACAGCTGGAGTGACACATTGAGTCTGATTGATGGCTGCAGAACCCAGATGGTGAACTCTCAAAAAATGTTGCTGGCAGATACTTTTACTGCTGGAACAGTTTGGTTTGTTTCTGCAGTTCCCTTAGCTGAAGCTTTACTAAATGCTGAGCAGTCACTTCTTGGCTAAGGTCCATTCAAACTGCATTTTGATCTTGCTGGGATGGCTACAACCTCATAAAAGTTCATTGTTTATACTCTCTTTCACTCATGGAGAGTCTGCCAACTCGTAAGCACTGGTATTCTTAGAAATTCTTCAAAATAGCTGCCATCAATGGGATGTTTTGACTTTACTTTTACTGCAGAGAAAATCCTTTCAGAAAATCTTTGTCATGCTGTTTATACATACTGTACATTTTATGTGGAGTTATTTACAGAGCTGGGAGAGTTTTGAAAGACTGGAGCTCTCTTTGTTTAACATGTCTTTCAAACCAGAAGCATATCGTAGGTCAATAAAAAAGTCTCTAAGACAAACATTTTCTTTTGTAGAGTAATTCTTTCTGACTAGTCTTCTGAAACTTCCACTCATACCATAATACACAAATTCTGGTGTTTTTCAGGCTCCCTTTTCCCATGCTTAGACTTATAGGTGAATAATGCCTAGTTTTAATCTGTCTCAGACTGATCATTTCAGCCAAGTAATTTTGTGTAAATATGATATCCCTTACTGATGACTCGTCAAGCAGGGTTTGTCTACTGAATCACTGCTAAGAGATGAATGCTACAGAATGGTGAAATTTTGACACACAATATGGAAAATGCTGCTTGTGAGGGAAAATATAAAACAAAAGTCTCTAACCCTGAAAAATGTTTGGCAATCCTGAAACTGTCACAGCAAATTTTGCCTAATTTGTGCATTGGTATGTGCAGTGGGGTTGTTTGGTATTTTTTTTTCTTCCTCTTTGAGTAACCTCTCTAAAAGCTACTTACAACATCAGAAGAAATTGGTGTTCTTCAGTTCTTCTCCTAGATTTCTATGTAGTGCTGCTGTGTTCCATTCAATATCAAACAAATGCCCCAAATATATGACATGCATTTTGAAAAAGGCAATCAGGAATCTCTACATCTCTAATATTACTCTATGGAAAATAATAACATAAAGAAAAAGGTTTTTAAAAGAGCCACTCTTTTAAGAGCCATTGAGCGACCATAAGAGGTAAAACATGAGAGTGCTAACAACCAATAAAATAAAATCATGTTGAACTATTTGCATCTAAGGACCCAATATAAAGCATAGGAAGGTCAACTGGTTTTTCATCATCTTTGCTGGTTCAACTGCTGAAAAACAACAGTTTTACAGACTAATCTTGGGCTAGTAGCCGTTAGTTAAAAATATATAACTTTAATAGATTTATTGTTATAAATATCTTGAAATTTAAATCAAGATTTAAACAAAAAATAGGTTGATTCTGTAACTTTCTTTGGTAGACTGATGTCTTTCTTTCAACTTTTTAAGAACATAATTTTTATCAAATCAGACTATTATGTTAGAGCCAGTTTTTCTTATAATAAGAAACTCAGTTCCCCTGTTCCTTTCTTATCCTTGAGAGATAAGGGAAATTAGACCTTTAAAGCTAAACTTCTTCAAAATGAGGTAGTTCAACACAGATACTTCAAAGCAGAATGCAGCAGAGGAGGAGAATTCCCCATCTCTGGAGGTGTTTGGGAAGAAAGGAGTAAAAATTCTGGAGGTGTTTGGGAAGAAAGGAAAAAAAAAAATCTGGCAGGTTTCAACAATTCTGACAGCAGTTCTGAGCTGCTTACAGGAATCACCAGCTGAAAAGAAAAAGAGAAAATAGCACAGGTGAGGCAGGCAAAGGGTGTTAACTACAGTAAATACAGTTTATCATATGGATTCATAAATTTATTCCAGGAATATCAAAATATATATTTAGTATAAATATCTATATCCAGAGGCATAAATATAAATGTATCCATATAAACTCTAAGATTCTCTCACTCTCTGTTGTCACCACATTCCCTATCATATCCCCATCTAACAATAGCACTACCTCCTGTTAGACTATTCAAGATCTGCCTAGAGTGAATTTTCTCCTATTCCCTGTGATCTTTTATCTAACTCTTTTACCTGTGTTAATACATTCATCATTCTCTCTTTATGCTGTCATCTCTGGTTTATTGTCACTCTCACCAGCACATTGTTTGCATCCATCCCCTGGTGTTTTTATGCAGTGCCCTGTCACGGCAGGAAAAATATACGGTTTGTTATTCATTCTTTCTATAGCTTGTTGAGCTCTTCCGTATTGCCTGTTTAAGCTCTTACATTTCAGTCTCCTATTAATAAATCCTAACATTAGAATCAATTCAAAGAGGAAAGAAAAAAATTCAAACCTATCATTTTTTTTTGTCTCTTCTTGCAAACAAACAATTTTTCCTGCAATAAAGCCTAAAGTCATAATCAGCATTTCACAAGGTAAATTTGTAATTTTCCTTTTACAATTTTAATCTTCTGTTAGCAGGGGTGAAAAATGAAGGTAGGCTGTTAGACAGGAGTTGAACTAATTAAACTCTCTGGCCAGAAAACAGTACACTGCATCACACATATCTTACTGCATTTCCTTCAGTTACTACCTCACCGGTGATTTTCACAGTCTCTTGTTGTATTGGAGCAAGGGAACTTATAAGGATTTTCTACAGCTAAGCATTAGCAAATTTAATTTGGAAATGTCAGATGAGGTCTTCTTGACCACCAGCTGTGGTAATAGGTTCTTCACCATTTCAGATGCAGACACACTATTTAGTGACTGATATAAGTCCCCGTGGGCTGGCTCCTTGAAACTGCAGTCTTTGCTACAAAAGAGGTGCACGCAGTGGAATGCCACCTGTGGGACCTTTAGGAACACAAAATAAAATTCATTAAGAGATAATTAGTTAGGTAGTTAGTAAGAAAGAAAGAGTTAAAAAAAAAGTAAAAAAAAAAGAAGAAACAAATGAATGAACAAATGAATTAACTTAACCTCTACTTCAGTGTATGTTTTTTAAATTAAAATTTACTAGCTTAACAAATTGCCATGTGTGTAGTGTGTGGTGTTGGATCCATTCAAATCAATATGAATTTTGCCGTTAACTGTAATGAAAACTAAATGCAGCTTGCAGGTTGCTTTTTTTTTTCTTATGGAATTTGAGATTTTTTTTTTCATCCGTACATCTTGATCTATCCACTTTTGCTCCTGAAAAATGAAGGTAGATTTCAGGACAAATAGTATAATAAAACTCAATAATTACCTTCAAAGCCAAGGGGTTTTTTAGGTTCTTAAAAATTATTGATCTTATTTATTTTATTTTACATGAACAGATTCACCCAAACAGTCAAGCTATTTGATACACCTTATTCTTTAAAGTTCTTAATTACATTATTGGTATTCCAAAAGATAGTATCCTGATAAATAATATGCTAATTTTAAAAGTCTAATTTTTTTTTTTTTCAAATCATGATAGCATAGGTATAATTCCGTTTTTGTACCCAGGGAAAAAAATGCTGGGAAAAAAAATGCTAGGAAATAAATAGACTTCTGCTGTGTGATATTTTCCTGAAAGTCTGGGATCTGATTGAGAGGGAGATGAATAATAAGCCAGGTAATGCCAATATATTAACAATGCTGATGTGCTTGTCATGTATGTTCTATAAAGCGTATGCCAAAGAAAAACGCTGGCATGCGCTATGTTGAAATATCAGCTTAGTTAAAGGATTCATGAAGAACCATTTGTCTTTTACCATTACCTCACTAGTCCTGCCAGCAACCCTCCGTCTGCCAAAATGAACAAGGGACAGCTGCCAAAGGGATGGGTTTCAAAGTGTGATTTTTTGTTTGTTTCCATTTTACTCTCTCCCATCTCTGAGATTTTTTTTTTTCTCCCCTAGAAAATGCAGCGTGTTGGATAATAAGAGGAGTTAATCAGGAAAGCTGTTAGCTTTGAAAGCTCTGTTTAGGCTGACTTTTATCTGAGTCTTTACACAGAAATGGATGGAAGACCTGCAGACATCACTGGCTTCCTCTAAAACGAGGTTCTCTGTATCTGAAGCAATTTCAAGCCAGAAAATATGTAATAGACAGAAAATGCTTACAAATCTTCCTCCGCCAAAACCTTTAAGGACTGTGTGGTCAAAAAGCTGTGCGTCAGGAGTGCTGGCTCTGTGCATACCTTTGTGTAGCATCCGCAAATTTAGCTAGAATAAGACCTTACCTGCAATTTTTAAAGTGTTTTCCGTCAGTGTGCTGTGCTGAAGGGATGAGGAAAAATTTGCTCTTCCCAGTAGAACAGGAGAGACTTGCTGATTTGGTAGGTAATTGGACCTCCTGAGCCAACAGCGACCCAAATCCGTAGATTTAATACAGGGGTAGGGTATTTCAGCCCAGCAGAAATATGTGAGAGGCAGTGTAAGTGGATGCCAACTGTCTGAGCTGTCGCTGCCCATACAGAAAAATCTGACCTTTCTATCAATCTGATTGAATGACTTTCATTCTAGATAAAGGGGAAAACAAGACAAGACAGAGCAGGCTGTACCATACAGCACACGCAGAGCATGTGAAAAATTTTCTACTGTGGCGGCAAATGATTATTGCTTTTGACAAGCCCTCCTATGTCTTTAAAAAGGATAAAGGTAAAGAAAGAGTGGCTGAGGAAATAGTGCTTGTACCACAGGAGGATTAACAATATTGAAACTGGACTTTTTACACAGCACAAAAATTTCTAGAAACAAAGGCTGGATGAGTCTAGAATGAAGAAAATGTTCCTGCATGACTGCTGCCTGGTGTTCAGGTCCCACAGTTGCATCGTGCCTCCTCTCCCAGCTCCTTCTGCACCCAGCATGGATCTGGTGTGCTTCCCTGTTTGGTGTGTCTATGGCCTGCCTTCTCCCAGCTCCATAGCAGGCAGTCCTGATGTAAGAAAGAAAGCCAGAGGATAGAACCTTTCCCCTTTACAAAATTCTGCTATAGAGAATATTCCTCATCAGTAAGACAACAGCAGGCAGAAGATCTAAGAGTGAGATTTGAATTTTTAATGTCTGGCAAAAATTTTGCATGGAGAAGGGTCTGAATCTCAGATTTGATGACACAATAAAACATTTTTTGCCATTTAAACCACTTTTTCAACCCCTCTATTACTTTCCTGTCTTCGTGGCTTACGTCCTCACTCTGTAGGTTTTTTTGCACCTTTGCCCACCTAATAATATTCCCAAATAACAATTTCAAACGTTCAAGTTGATGAACGGACTCATTGCAACCCAAAGAAAAGCTGAGGTATAAAACCATCAACAACTTGAAGCCAAAGTTTGTTAAAATATCTGGTTGAAAAGCCCAGCCAGTGCTTTCAATGAGAGGAAGACTGCAGGGTAAACTCACTTCTCAAACTAGATACTGATATGGCAGAGCACCTGTAAGACACAAATTCATAACAAAATGTTGTGTAATGAAAAGTAGTAATTTTCATGTATGTGTTTCTCATAGAAGTACTTATTTTCCTTCTAAGGCTGGCTGCAGAATTATACTTGCTAGTGGAATATTTGGTATAAATGGAATATTTGAGCAGCATGGACAACGCTACTGATGAATCTCAAAACTGAAATTGGTCCCCCTCCCATGCAAGCTGGCTTACACAAGGGTCATATAGAAATGCAAATTCCTATGTAGAATGTTGATCTCAATGATAAAGAATAAAAAAAATAATTAGATTTTATACTGCACTCTAGGGATGACATTTAGACTTAATCTTGCAAATAAACTTGTAAATGCCTCACTGTTGTTGTCACAAAACTTTGAGCTATGGCTCATAAAGGCATCCAGAATACCTTTACAAGACATACAGTCTCCAAGCTATTTACTGCCGACACTACAAGCCTTTTGTCTGATTTGCCGTAAACAAAATGGAAGATCCAGAGCTGCCGGCTGTTCAACGTATAATGGCAGGGTTGCTTTTTTTATAGTTCACCTACCATACTCATGTGCAATTGAATGTGTCTCCCATATATTGCTCTTGCCAATTCTGTCTCCAGCAATTATCCTGTTCTAGTACTCCATTGCAAAGTACCTGCCAATAATGAGAGATTTGCAGGTGGTAGCCACAAAACACTGCTTCTTTCTCATCCCTTTGCAGGCACCCTGCAGTGGCAGCTGAAACTTGATGGCACTGATGTTGTTCCCATAGAGGGCCATGACACAGGCCAGGGCAACAAAAATGCTGCCTCTGTTTAACCTGATCCAGATGACAGTTATGCGCTCTTTTGCCCATTATTTCCAAGTGAAGGTGGGTGCTGTCTTCAACAAACTAATTTCAAGCTGTGTGCTGATTAAGTTAGGGGGTTTTCCTTTGGTTTTGTATTTTTCTTATTTTAAAGTGCCATTAAAATGCAACTGTTTTGAGTGCAGGAGTTTTCAGATGATGTTTTAGCTGGGAAGTGAGTGTGAGAGTTTTGTTGACCACTGAATTGCCTCCGGTGCTGAGCAGCTCCACTGCTGGGTAATAATCACATGCTCACAGAATAACTGAGACTGGAAGAGACTGCAGGAAGTCTCTTGTCCAACCTCCTGCTCAAAGTAGGGCCAGCTTGAATGTCAGATCACGTTGCTCCAGGGCTTTATCCAGTCTGGTCTTGAAAATTTCCAAGGATGGAGACTGCAAACCCCCTCTTCTTCCACTGCTGGAATGTTCTCATGGGGAAAATGTTCTTTACATTAAGTCTGGATGTCTCTTTTTTCAACTTATTGTCTCTTGTCCTCTCAGTACACATGACTGTGAGGAGCAGGTCCCTGTCTTTTCAGTAACCTCCCCGTAGGCCCTGGCAGGCTGCTGTCAGGCCCCTTGAAGCCATCAGTTCTCTGTGCTGAACAAGCCCAGCTCCCTCAGCCTCTTCTCATTAGGCACATGCTCCAGCTCTGGTTTGCTCTTGTACTGGGGGCCCAAAACTGGATGCAGTGTTGTATATATGTGGTTAAACAGTGTTGGATATCTGGAGAGCCAGGGGCACTTAGTGAACAATCCAGACCAAATGGAATTGTTGTGTTTTTGAGTAGCAGGCTTCAAGGACATCGATGAGACTGCCTGTGAGATAGTAATGAATCTGCCTGTGAGAAAGTACTGAAGCCACCTGTGTGAAAATAGTGAGGCCGCCTGTGAGAAAGTAATGAAGCTTCCTGTGAGAAAGTAACAAAGCAACCTTGAGAAGAAGGAAAACAGCTGGTATATGTGACTGGGGGCTGAACGTGAAGCAGGGTGCAGGTGGAGAGAACCGTGCGCGTGAACAAAGAGACTTAACGAATCCTATTTTAGCTAGGAGTGCGTGCTAGGAGCAATGTAACCAATCATAACTTTGCTTACCCCACATGTATCTCCAAGAACCTTATAAATGTGTGAGAAAAAGATAAATAAACGAAGTTCACCCATACCTCTATGAGGAGTCAGTGAATATTCCAATCTGGTCCTCCAACAAGAGTGCAAATTAAAGGGGGATAATAATCCGCTGGCTTTGCTCTTGTAAACACAGCCCCGGAGACTGTTGCCCTTCCTTGCTGCCGGAGGACACCTCTGGCTCATGTTCAGCCCAGTGTTTACCAACATCTCCTGTGCCTTTCTAGCAGAGCTGCTTCCCAGCCAGGCAGACCACAGCCTGAATCAGTGCAAGGGGTTAGTTGGTCTCAAGTGCAGGACTTGGCATTTGCCGTTGTCAAATTTTCCTCAGAGAAAGAGACGGCTTCTTCTGTGGCCAACAGCTAGAGAACTATAGTGCTCAGAAACACAGGAACACCAATTTGTCCTTCCCAATGTCTAACCAAACCTGTAGGCTCTGGACCTGATAATTCTCCTTACCACAACTAGATAGTCTGCTTTTAAAGTCAAGGGACCTAAGTAATCAAAAGGCAACAAATATTGGTTAGATTGCAAGTTAACAGGTTATAAAATCACACTTTTAATTCTGGACAAGCAACAGAAGAAGTTTTTTATGAGCCATTTTTCTGTCTTTTCTGAAACCTGTACCCATTCCCGATGTCTGGGGTTTTTTGTTTTGTTTTGTTTTGTTTTTTTTCTGGTAGCAAGATACTAAAAAAAACCTAAAATAGAAAAATTAAAAGTTCTCAAATAATATTTTTACCCTGAAATGTGTGAAATGGCTAGAATATCTGATGATAAGGTAAGGGCTTTAACAGAACAGACATTAGTGCCATATTGGTCTTGAGTAAAGCAGCCAACACAAGGTCTTGCTTTAACCCTTTATTCTGAATATTTGCATGATTGTGCTTATTCTTACCCATTGTATTCCACCCAGGGTGGCAAGAGGTTAGAACAGTGACAGCAGGGTACTTTTTAATCAATTCCTTTGGAAAATCACATAGGTCTGTGCTGTTCCATAGAGAAAATACAAATAATATTTGCTGTAATTGAAAGAGGACTAATTTGGGGAGAGGAGGAGGCTGCTGAGCTGTGATGAGTTCTTATGTTAGTTCTCCCAGAATTTCCATCTTCTGCTCTTATTTAAGGAGAGTGAGTACTGTCACCACACAGGGCTTTTTGTACCTGCTGTGTCTGACCTGGCCTGAGCAGCAGTGAAAATGGCTGCTGACAATCCTATCTCAAGCGAGGTTAGTCCCAAAGGAACCTAAAGTAGCATTAACTAAAAGCTTAAAGAATAAAAGCAGGTAAAGTGGAACTGCATCAGCCCAGCGTTTCTGGTCCCCACCTGTCGAGGGGTGAGTGATGGCTTCCCATCCATCAGACACTGCTCGAGTTTGTGGTTAACTCTTTGCAGGTGCGACTTCACAAGGGCTGTTTGTGTTAAAGTGGCCTCTCCTGGAGAGGTGTAATTCCTATCGGCTTCTTCCTCTTGTTTGGCCAGAGGCTGCTTTTGACCTTTACAGGCTTTGAAATTTGATTCATTTTGTATTACAAAATATCCATTCCTCTGGGCAGTGAATAAAAGGGCTTTGAAGTCACCACCTAGGGCTCCTTAAGTGTTTTTCCAAAGGAAGTAGAGGTGCCTGCTGGCTGCCATTTCCATGTCTTTGCCTGCTTCCCACGGAGGCACCAAGCAGCATGACCAGTGCTTCTCTGCCCTGCTTGGGTGGAACAAGGTGTCCAGAGATGAACCTGCTGCTGACCTTGTTTGCTTCTCCTCTCAGCACAACCCAGGGGATAGCAAGGGCTAATGTGATGGGAATCTGAGGAGGAAGAGGTGGCAAAACAGAATCAAGACAAGGACATTGCCAAAGAGACAATACCTAAGGATTACTGTCTTTCCACTCCCAAAGGCAATGGAAGTGCAATGACTATAAAAATTGCCTGTAACCACAATGTGATGAGAGCTGGAAAGCAATATCAACAATAACAACAGTGTTTTGCTTCCTGGGAAAAATGATTCTTTTATCTGCTATCTTCAGAGACAACGTTTCTACAAAATCCTTTCATATGCCAACATAAAATCTAGTCTTAAAAGCTCTGTAGTTGTAATATTCTCTTCTTAATGCATGCAATACTTTTCCACTGCAGCTGACTGACTCCTCACCTTTTCCCAAGTAACCATTTTTGCCTCCTCTGGACAAGAAAGCACATTGTGTCCAGCGTTTTTACCTCCTTCACAGCACTGGAAAAAAATCTTAATAACAATCTCAGCAATATTAGCTGACGTACAAGGCTGGCATTTGTACAGGTTCGAATCAGAGCATGTTTGTGAGTGTTGAAGTGATAACACCCTAATGGAGTCACAAGGAGGCAAAGTGTTGTCCTACTGAGGCAAAAAGATGAACTTTCCATCATGCATAAAAATATATTTTTACATCATCAGTTGGATGTTTGCTAGTTTTAAAACTTCTTTTTTGCATTCTTTAGTTTTTATTATATAGAACACTGTATCTGGCTCAAAGCAAATTGGAAAAGGTAGGCATTGTATGTAGCACGAGAATTAAAAAAGTTACTCTTGTGCAGAGCACCAGAATTATTTGATTACACTGCCACTGAACAGGCCCAGGCAAATACATATTTTTCTAATTTAAAAATCTTTCTTATTAAACGTTTGTGAGAAATAGTGAAAATTTGTAAGGAGTTGTTGCTGGAAAAAAAACCACATTCACACTGCAGAAACCAATGCCATTATTGTTTCAATCTTTTTCAGTATGTCTTCATCAGCTGCATATCATAATACAAATTAAGGGACTCATTTTTCATTTCAGTAATTTTTGTTTTCATTTTATCCAAAACAAGCTTATTTATTTGCATACTAACAGCATTTGAAATAACTCGAGCCATCTCTAAGTCTCAGTAGTAAAATGTGTTTTTAAACCCACAAACTGGCTGAATGGGAAGTCATGAACCATATGTCATGGATGACAGCTGAGCAAATTTTCCATTTTCTACTAACGCAAGATGTTGCTTGAAGCATTACAGCAGATTCTGGGACTTGCAGACATGGCACATGGGCAGAAGTGGGAGACCTCAGTTCTGGGATAAACCCTCACCAGCACTCAGTGAGTAGCTTACAGCCTAGGAAAAGGGAGATGTTTGGTGTACAGCTCAGTGGTTTACATTTCCATTGGTCTCCACTTCCACTCAGCAAATGTGGAAGAGCTGGAGACAACAGGCACAAAAAGGTGGAGTTCAGCCACCCTGACCTGACCATCTTGAAGGCAGGTGCCTATGGCTGAGCTAAATATGCTGGATTACTTCTGTAGTCATCAAGAGCAACGCATACCTCCAAAAGATGATTCATCTGGTTTATCTTAGGATATGGTGAATCATCATGTATTGATATGTAGTGCCTCTTCATAAATTCCTATAAACCAAGGCCAGGATGACTAATTTAGACTCATACATTTATCTTTTCAATGTTTAAAAATCAGGTAAGAAAGTATCTTCTAAAATAAGGGCTCTTCTAAGTCTGCTGATGCTGTTTTACTGCTGCTGCAAGGTTTAGAAATGGAAATTAATTCTCTTTTCCTCAGAGTTTTTCTGCAGAGTCAACCACACTGTGATTCAAAAGTAGAGAAAAGCAAGATTTTTCGTAGAAAGACTTCAGTAGTGAAAATAAAGTATCCTGGGTACTGTGTATATAACATGACCTTTACTTTATCGTGAATTTCCCAAAATAACTTATCCTTATTAACAATACATGCAAATAGTGATTTAGATTAGTTCATTTAATCTTTTTATGGTGGCCACTTATCTCACTGTCTTTACATTTTGTAACTTTCTGATGGTTTTAGTGCCTGATATTTGGAATAGTCAAAGCAATAATCATTATTATTCATAGGAGGTCAGACTTTCACCTGAGATTATCTAGATCAATATTTACACAAAAATAATCTCCTGGATCCAGAACAAAATCACAAGATTCAGCAAATCAGTACTGCTAAACTGCCAGTTCCAGGTCAGGGTAGAATTAGCTCTTTGTTTTACACTGATGCTGATAAGCTAAGCTAAAACAATGGAAAGAGTTGGTATCACTCATGAAATTAGCCTGGAAAAATGGACATTGTTGCCTGTGCAGTCACATCTTTTCAGTGACAGTGGAGAAGAGAATAAAAAAGGGGAAAAGAAGTACAGACAGAATAGCTTATAAGGGAGTTAAAAAGAAATATGTCTTCAAAGGAAAAGTCACAGAAAAGAAGTCTTTGCAGAAAAAGAATCCTGATTAGAAAAAGGCACGTGTAACTGTACACTACTTTAAATGGAAACACAAATTCATCTATGGGTGGGAAGGGAAGGGGGCTTTTCAGTTGTACTAGCAATGCGTTGCCCTAAGCCATCACTGCTGCTGCTGGAAAAGATTCAGTTCTGGTATTGTGGAGGCTATTGAACATGCACTAGTGCTACTCCTCATTATAATACTGGGTGCCACAGCTTCTCCTGGAAAGCCATCCTGTCCCAGCAGCAATAGCTGCAGCATAACAGCACCTTTCTGCAGACTCACCATTGTGCCCAGGGCAAACAGCCACATTCTACAGCCACCTAGCCACAACAGCTCCCATGGCCTCTTGGTGCTGGGAAGGCAGTGATAGTCATCACAGCCAGTACAGTAACAGTTGTGCTATTGCAACATGCAGTAACAAAAAGTTATAGATTACCTGCTTTTTAATTCTTTTTTTTTTTTTAATCTATGGCAAATTTTACTTTTACCTACTTTAGAGCTATAATGAGACCTACATTCCTGTAAGCATTGGTTCTTTCATTTACTAGAAAATCTCCATTACCCCTCTGTCAAGGGAAGGTGTATGACATTTGCGTATTGCTTATGAGGAGGAGATGATCTCAGAGAAACTGCTGTTGCTTTCAATCTGAGTAAAAATGAAGTATTTCCTGGGGATCTGATCTGCCAGCCGCTTATTAACACCAGGAACAGAACTATCCCTTGTGAAAGGATTGGGCAATACCAAACTATAAGTGAAAATTGATTCCACTGGAAAGTCTCCCAAGGCCTTCTCTGGCAGTAAGCGTGCAGTAAGACAATGGAATGAGTATTAAAACTTCACCATCCTTGGTAGACTTACAGCAAAACAGCAGTGAGCATTTTTTTAAAACACCTCCATGGAAGACTGTTGAGTGAACTACAAGGTATGGCTTGTGTCAAGCAATGCTTTGCAAGGCTAAATAGGGAATATTCATGATGCAGGTCAGGTTGTGCACACCAGTTATAGGAGACAAATGACACTGGGTGCTAGAAAGAGCTTCTTCAATTGCCAAAGGCTCTGTCTTCATTTGCTATACATGGAAAAGCCTTATTAAACGTAACACCTTTATTACCATGGTGCCTGCTAGTGCTATAGCAGTCAGGGAGCAGTCACTCATTGGATGTCTACTATAAGTTACATTTCTGAGAAAGATTTCCCCCTTTCAATGATAAAAACCTATCCCAGTGCTGATCAGAGCAATACAAATCCACAAGGCAGGAAATATTCCATTAGTAATGAAAACATATGTAACTTTTTATTTTTAGGGCACTGTTACTTTCTGTTGTGTGCTCAGCAGCACAGATGGGCACTAAAAGGCAGCCACAATAGGACATATTTTTTCTCTAAGAAGTTCTGTATCATATTAAAAGCTGATACAAGCCACAGGAACTTCCAGGCATAAAAAAAAGAAAAGATGGAAATGTCAAGCCAGGGAAGCAAAATTAAAAGTGCAAGAGATCAAATAGACAGAGAGTTTTAGAAACAAAACAGATAATATCTCTCTACATACGTTTCTAAAATCCAGGTCTTTTTAAAGAGATGTGTATATTATTAACATAAAGAACTGCACTAACAGAATATGGTTTGAAAATTTGCTCTGTGGAAGGAAAGTTGAATTGTTCTTCTATGGGTCTATTGAGTTCTAACCTTTATTATTCAAGAAAAAAAACCAAGTAAATCAGAAACTGATCTAAGACCAGATGTGAAGTCTCCATATTCTCTGATTTCAAAATTCAAAATTTCTCATATTTTTTAGATCCAAGATTTGTAAACAACCTCTTTCTTCCTCATAAAACAAACCAGAAATCTCAATTCATTGTCTTCTGCATTTTCAGTTGTTTGAAACTATGGTTTAACTTGAGATTTTTTTTTCAGGAGCTATACCTATAATTCTTTAGTGAAAGGAATAATGAAAGCAGACCTTGAGAAATAAACCCAAGAAGGAAAAATAGTGTATATTCTAACCTTGAAAGCATCCTCACAAAATAAACATAAGTGAAACATATAAAATGGCACGCTTGTTTTTCCAACTACAATATAAGAAATTAAATATCTGTCTTTTATATCACAAGCCTTGGATAAATTCCAATACATATTGTGAATTCTATCCAGAATGCCACATTAGCCATGTGATTAAATTTATCAGAATATTTACTCCTTTGTTACTAGAACTTATCCCTTGAGTTTTTATAGACACAAAGCAGAAACAACAGGTTGTGAGTGCTCATCACCTGCAGCAGTGACAGCTAAAATGAGCACAAATTTCTCAAAGGGATTCGAAGTTCATATATTCCTGCACTGCGATCTCACACTGAGAAAGGAGAAAATGTACTCATTGAAGCTGTCACTACTTTTCAGCCTCTTCATGTTGCCTTTTTAATTTATCATTTACAGCAGTATTGGCCTAATAACAGCACTGCTTTTCTTTTCGGCAATTTTATAATGCTTTTACAGAATTCTTACTAGCTACTCTTCTTCTGAAACAAGATTTTTATTTATTATAAAATGAGAGAAAAAACATCAGGTTAAGCCCAGCTGAATATCAAAAATGGAAGAGTGTTAGTTATTTCATGCCAAATTATATGTCTGAATGTGACTGGTACTAGAAATAGACATATCCTTCACAATTTCAAGGAATTTAATCAAAATACATAAGAATTTGCCCCCCATAGATGTGGCTGCATTATCATACTGTTCTCTCAGATAGCTCTACCACAACATCCTGAATTCTTTCAAAACAATAGCACACCAAAGGTTTATACCTGTCTTGGTCTGACTGCCTTAAATCACTACAACAATGCTGGTGTTGCTTTTTTAAGAAATCGTTGTTTTTAACTACAGGCCATTTGCTGCAGTGAATCACTTGGGGAGGGGGAGAGGTTTTGACAGGTTTTCTGAAGTAACCTTCAAAGATGAACTTGGAAGCCAGTTACTCCCTTTTAAGATGCTGTCCCCTTGTAAAAAACAAGGTTTTCAACGGACACGTCTGTTGTTTCAAAGCATTTTCCTTGTGAGGTGTTTGTATATTATCCTCACTACTACATCTAGACCATGAAGTATAGCTCAATGAATAACTAACAGATGATTACATTTATGAGTAAAGACTACTCATAGCAGACAGCTACTTCCTACAGGTGACAAGCAATCTTCGGCTAGGGCTTCACCTGACTAGTCATTTTGGGACATGATCACAAGGGCTGGAGACTGATGAAATTATCCTGTCCAACATCAAACACAAAGTGGTTGTAAATCAGCTGGGGCTATGGCAGGAGGAGAACAACTCATTCTTTATGCGGTACTGGCAGCTCTTTCACCTAGTAGCTACATTAAGAATCCTAACAATGTCATTAAGTGACCCCAGGAAGAACTTGGTAAATTTTTATTATTGACATTTGTATGAATTTAGTATTCATTCAAAGGTGAAAAAAAAATCCTATGAAACACAAAGCTGCATTATTGTAAAGCAGTAAAATGGTTTATTAGGGGGGGTCGGAGTGTACTGGGACAACACTCATAAGATATATACATAAAATATGCCCGTTGTAACTCTCTGTTTGACCTTGTAGGGCCATGTAGGTGCTTAGCTGACATACCATTATAATATCCCAACGGCTTGCTCCATAAAAAGAAAATGATAAAAGTCTGACCTCTGCAATATAACCTTTTCTTCCCACAGAATAAATAAATGTTTTTCAAAACAAATGTAAATAAAAAAGGCTGCATCTGCTGATGATGACCTGACATAGACATAATGTAAAGAAACACATGTTAGGAAAGAATTTGGACATTACTTTTAGAAAGGTTCAGATTAATATATATGTCCATAGTTGTCCATATGCCTAGGAGCTTATATCTGTAACTCCTGCTGCTGCTTTTAGAGAGACAGTATGTAAATCTGCCCACAAACAACAAAATGATTAAAAAACCAATTCTCTGTATATCTACATGGGGAAAAAAATACCTTGAAAACATAAAACAGCTGACCAGGTCTTCATTAGAGAAATGTATTCTGAGGGGAAAAAAATATACCCACAAACAAGACTACAAGACTATCCAGGGTAGACAGAGATTCAGGAAAGGCCATGGTTTTGATCTCTGCAAACACACACACCTGCTACAAAAGAACATTTGAGCAGATCTGCATGAAAGGAAAATGCACGTTGTGATCAGCCACTTGCACTGGGAATGAGAATGAAAATGATGTTTGTATATTTGTGTATCTTTTAACACCCATAACCAATTCCTCAGCTTGCTCTCCCCTTCCCTCTCCAACAGTCTTTAATCCATCTATTAAACAAACACACTTTGAGGTAATAAATGATCCATCTCTGCTAGGTTTTGTTACTGAATGTCACAAACACAGTGTCAGGATTATTTGTGAAATATTTAGGATATTAGGTATTCAACACAGGTTGCCCAAATTACTAATAAGGTGATTGTGAACTCAATTTAGTAGTGCAGATCTGTTTTAAGGATGGGGGGGAGACATCTGACTTTTTAAGGGCTTTCATTTTAAGGAGTAGAACAACGGGCCTTGTTTCAGTATTTATACATAGCTGTGTGCAGACTGATTGCTGTATGTAACATTCTGCAGCACATGTATGTAGCACACCCAGTCCATGTATTTTATAAAAAGCTCAATTTCATAACACACTTCCCAAAGCTCTTTGTCTTTCTTCTTGCCTCAACTCTCATAATAGAAAAATCAGTTTACCCTGACCCCTGAAAAAAATCCCCACTCACCAAGGAATCCTCAAACTTCTCTAAAGCATAAAAATACTGGAGAGGGGAAAAAAAAGATCCCTTTCAGGGGAAGACATCAAGGGAACAAAATGAATGGATGGAACAATAACTCTCCAATATGCCAAAGAAATATATTCTCCAAGTGCTTTACTTGATGGCTATTTCTGTGCTCTCTCTCTCGGCAGCGCTCCTTCACCGCTTATGCTTTAATTGCCCTGCACTTTGTTCATGGAAGGTATGTGTTGGCTGGCTGCCAGTGTTGGCTGAGGCTCGTCTTGTCACTACAGTGTCTAACAGCGTGTACAGAACAATATCCCAATTAGATCCCTAAGTGCTGGAAACGTGATACACCGCCGTGACATTTCTCCGGGACTAAGAGGTAGGAAGTTTGGAAAAATAGATTGACTGTGAATATTCGTTCTGCTCTCTTCCACTGTAGCAGTAAAAGCCTTGACAAATCTATTTATTTGATATTGTAAATCATGCCTGTGATCCTGCATTAGCGCTTCTGGTGTGGGTTAAAGGAGATTGGATTTAGTACACCTCTATGCAGACCTTTAGAAGAGTTGTAATTTTATCTTTGAAAGGATCGTGCGTTAAAATTACAATCCCATCAGTGTTTTTCCTGAAGATTCTCTGCCACATTTTTTAACAAAGGGATCTATTCTACCCCTCACTACACAAATTCCACCTACAGGCGTTCTGGCTACCGCAAGGGAGAAATATTTAAAGATCTGCTCCATTAAATTATTGTTGAAGTGCGTTCTCCAAAGTGCCACAAGAACCGGGGCACCCCTCCCAGTAAAACACAAGGAACGGAGAGCACTGAATATTGTGACAAATTTGACTTGGAGAATTTTCTTCTGTCCTCCTTTTTAAAAAAAAAATAATACTACTACTATGAACAATGACTAAAGGGTTAGATTAAGCCTTCCAGAGACGGTTCTAATCTTCACTCTAGCATTTTGTCTGTTCCAAACAGTCACTTTTCCTTCAAAAAATCCCAAAAGTGGAAAATAATTTAGGTTCCTCAAATTCTTGTTGCTGAAACTCACTTTTCTGACTTTGTTCTATCTTTAAAAATGCAGTGATCTAAACACTTTTGTAAGCCTACTTGAGAAACAAAGTGAATTGGATATCCTGCATCCTTCCCAACTTGCAGGCAACCTAACACCTTTAAAGGGAGGACAGGTCAGCTGCTGTGAGCAAGACAGAGGAGATCCATGCCTTGTTTGGTGGTTGGTTTTTTAATACTAGATAGAGAAGAATACAGTGAAGGATGAAGGAGGTACCTGCGCATGTGACTTAAGCAGACTCTATATTGCCCTTTTGTGGGTTGAGGCCAATGGAAAGGAGCTAGGAGATCATAGAAGTCTTACATGATAAAGCTCAACGTACAGAGTTCGCTCATGGTATCTCAGTAATAGACGTTGACAGGACAACAATAATTTAACTGCTAGAGCCTATATTTTCCCAGGAGAATTTAGTGCTTGTGAGTGGCAAAAGACAAAGTCATTCTCTAATGTGGGATTCTATGGATTCATATAGGGGCTGGATACCCACAGGCTTCCTTCCACTTTCTGTTCAATGTTCCAGTTCCCATATAAGTTGAGGTCTTTCACTGCAGAAGATTCACATGGAAGTGCCAGATATCTGAAGGATGAATGGTTTTCTAGTTCCTAACTAGTTTTTAGATCACTCACGTGAACTCTAAAGCTCCTGGGTTGCATTTACACCCTGCTTTATTCATGGAAATCTCTCAGATTATGTACACACTAATACCAGGAGCAGGATGTGGACCACAAAACTGTTCTCCTGAGGAGCAGACTGAGCAAAACAGACACAACATGGTCTCACTGGGATGATACCTGAGGGACCTTTGCTTTAAATAAATTTCTGTGGCTGTGAAACAAAAGAAGCCAAGGAATTTGTTTGACTTGCATGACTCTTATCAATCTGATAGTATCTAACTCAAAAACACAGATACACTTATCTCTGAACCTTCCTGTCTACCCAAATTATTTACAAAGTGCACACAGGCTTAAAAGGTTACAATGGAAAGGGAAGCCAAAAGTTTTACCTAGACTAATGCCAGGAAGCTGACTTTACCACAGGGGCTGCCTACAGAGATGGAAGGAAGCCCTCCAGCCTCTCATCACTGTTGCACACAGCAAGAGTGTGGAGTATTTGCCCAATGTGAAGTATCTCTTCACCTCTTCATCCTCTATGTGAGCTCCAGACACAACAGTGGGGCAGTCAAGGCATGCAAGACCTTTATCCATTCAGGTTATCCCTGGCCCACTCTCGGTGCTACCTGCACTGAAGTTTCCTCAAGGCCCTGCTGAATTGGTTTCCCACTATTGCTTTGCAATTCCCCTAATTCCTGTAACTCTCCAAGTTCCATAATCACCTTGCAGACACCTCAAAGGCTCTTCCTCCTTCCCATTCAAAACAATCCCAATGCTGCTGCATCCAACTTACAGCCAGTGGAACAGGATTTGTCTCAATGAAAGATTTGATTGTAGTGTTTATAAGAAAAAGGTACTTAAAACCAGTGTGAATATTAAAATGAAAGGTTAGGTGGTATATATCTTAAGTTTTCATAATAGGTAAAAGTGCATGATATCATAGAAAATTCACCCACATTAGTCTGTGGTTGAGCTCTAGATAATAACTGGGTATGCAGAACCTGTCTATGTGGGCCCCCTAATCTTTAAGGAGATTCAATTGGTTATAATTAAAGGTTTCAACCAAAATACTAAAAGGAAAGACACAAACTGTCTTTCCCCAAAAGAAGCTAGACTGCAGCAATGTAAACCACTGCTTATTTTACTAGAAAGAGCCTTTCTTTGTGGCAGCATATGGATCTATCTGACAGTGAGTCCTGTCTTCCACAAGGATGGTTATCTCATTCACTGTAGTGTAGAGCTGACAATCCAGCATTGGGAAGGAAAAATCCTATTTTGGTGATTCACTTGCAGCTATATCCTCCTAACAGTGACATAAACTGACGTAGCTGGTCTGATCAGGCTTACACAGTCCCACCTTTGTCTCTGTTCACAAGGAGCAGCTGAACCATTATCTTGCACAAATGAACAGCCATTAGTTCACTATTTCATTTATTTTCAAAGGAGAATGTAGGCCCCACCAACATTTGTGCTTCTTTAGCTAGCCCAGGGAAAGAAAAATGCTTGTGGCACATGTCCAAAAGGTAAACAGATCAGAGAGATGAGGAATCATATAAAACTTCCACACTGTGATAAAATCCCAAATTAATAAAGCAGAAATAACCAAGGCTTTCCAGAAGGAGCACAACCTGGGTATCTTAATTAGTATGTGCCCCAGTGATGCATTACTTCTACAAAGGAAAGAATTCAAATGTACAAATCCCTCCTGATGTTGATTGACATTAAAGCTTTTACTGTTGTATTATAAAAATTTCACCTGTGCTCTCCAGAAGACCTGTTTCTTTTGCCTCTTCTCTCGATTCCCAGAAGCCTGACTGCTACAAGCATCATTCTGGCCTGAGTGGGAGCTCCATTGACTAACCAAATCCCACACCAGATGCTTTGAACATGAGGAGGTCATTCTCAAGGACCCAGTAGAAATTTGGTTGCTGATATTCATTGAGATATGTGAGGTTGCATTGCTCCTTCCCTCTTGATTAATCTCAACCTGGCAAAAATATGCTACACTTCAGGCCGCAGCCTTATGGCCCTCCCCTCATCCCTTACTTAAAGACAAATGTAACTTTATGTCATTTAAATGGTAGAAAGGTTCTTGAAGAACTTTAATTGGGGTAAATGCAGCTCAACAAGAGCTCGCCCACTTCTATTTGGGCAATACAGTGTTTACCTCCTTCTTGCATACACCAACCAGTCGAGTTTAGTAATTCTTGTATATACTGCCACGGCATTGAGTTTATGATCCTGTCCCTCCTCCTCCTCTATTTCCATAATGAAAACTTCAAAACAATTTGTTGTCATGTAAAGGGTGTAGGAAAGAGAAATGAGAGAGAAAGGGGGAGATAGAGAGAAAAAAAAGAGAAGTAGAAGTAGTGTTAGTCTTTGCACCTGTGGTCTTTAAGTTATCTCTGTTTTCATGATTCCTGAAAGCTTACATTTTCTGAAATTTTCATTTTATTTTAGGTAACAGTCCCCAGGATGGCAAACCCAGTGAGTAAGGGAAAAAAATCATTCGTGTAAGATAATAAATGTATTTCTGCCAATGGCAGGTCATGATACAGAAAAAAAAAAAACTGTGATGACCCTCTTTCCTCTGCTCTCATTTATCTCCTACTGGTGTCCACTGATAGATTTCTGCTGTATGATTTATTGCAGAAAAACACCACCTAGAAATGGGCTTTTGATAAAATTGTTCAAGGATTCCTGCACAATAAATTCTAATCTTTACACGCATGCTGCAAGATGTTTCACCTTTCTTATGCTATAAATAATATATGCCAAATGTGATAATAAATCCATACATCTAAGCACTATCTCTGTAGTTTAAGAAATAAAATTACAGTATGTAAGCCTGATGTGAATAGCGGCCATATAGTGCTGGGAATATTGATGGCAGTATTTGTTTATTTGAGATCCAAACTTCCAGCACTGTGTTATACTGAAATTTCTTTGCTTTTATCAGCCTGGGTGGTTATGCTTTCTAAAGAAATCTGTGATAAACACAACAGACAGTAGCTGGCTTGAATCAACAAAGATGCTCCTGTAGGTCTGCCAAGAACCTCACTGAGGAAATAATCTGAAATTTTCAGATCTAGTCCGTGGAAAGACCTCTCTTCATAATTAATCATCTAGAGTAGGAAGTGTGTGATAGCATCTGTCACCTCCCTGTGACCCTACAACTGTTACAATGGGGTTAAACTGGCACAAGCCCAGCATTTAAAGCTTTCTACAAACCATCAGCTCAAGGTCAGATCTGGCTTAATTTTACCCGAGAGTGGGAGTGAAGTATAACTTCTGTCTAGAGCGTATTTGCTATGGTAATGGGTCTCAAGGCTGACTACGGAGTCCTGTACAAGCTATAATATTGCAAGTGTCTTTCCCTTCGTGCATCAAGACAAAACAAAGAAATCTTTACCTACAATATGAAAACAGGAAAATCAACTATTTGCAGTCCGAGCTGACCATTTGAGATGTGGAAAAGGAGAAACTATATCAGAAAAATAAGAATAACAATGATTGTAAGAGACAGAGGCAAAAGGTGATACAGGAAGAGTGAATGATAGAGAAAATAAAAGAACTCAATTAAATATACTACTCAACTATTATTTCTGTGGGAACAACATCTTTTTTTTTTTAATTAAGAGTCTGATGCAGTCAATTTTCACTAAATTTTCTGGGTTATTTTTTTTTCAAAATTCAAACTTTCTAATACTTGCCTACTTTTTTATTTCCTGCCTAAAGGAAATAAAATATCTACTATGCAACTGTGCAAAAGAGAGACTGTTCCCACAGTATTTGGGCAAAATGTAATGACTTGTAGAAGATTTTCTGATAACATCTATGAAAGAGGAATGTGTTCTCCTCAAGAAAACTGAGAGTGCTAAGTTTAACTTTGGCCACTGAAACTTAAGAGACGGTAATACTGAAATATGGAAGGAAAAAAGAGTGGAGAAACTGCAAGGAAAAAATCCTTTAATTGGAAGGGGCCAAACCCACATAAACAGTGTGTTTGATTTCACCTGTGTCCTCTGATCTATACTGAAGGTCAAGGAAGGAAATGCCACAAAAGTTATGATTATGTGAAATGAAGTGAGAAACAATGATTTAGCGTAATAAACACTTCCCGCAACTACAGAATGTTCTGCTCACTGAAATTGTCTCCCAGGTGTCTGCCTGTCGTGGATAATCCCAGGCTGAAATGACAGCGAGGCATGTTATTCTTAGAAATACATGACTAATGTTGGTTTATATGAAAGGAAACTCACCTCGCCTCTCTAAAATGCAGCAGAAGCCTCTCCCTTCTGGTTTGCCCAAGTCAAAACATCAACTTTCCATCTTCAATTCCAGGATTTGAATTTCAGTCAACCATAAAAACCTATACAGTTTTCTTGATAAATTCTTCTGTCCTCTCAGACACAAGACAGACTAAACTACTCCTATACTTGAACCATGTCCTGAAGGGCACTTATTTTTCTACTGGCAACAACTCCAACAATTCTGAGAGGAAAAGCTTCTGACAAAGCATTATAGGCCATCAAACCTTTGCTGTCATGCTAGTGCACTTGCGGTTTATGAAACTCTTGAGCTCAATTTCTTGTTTGTATAAATGGACCTCAGATTCAGCCTGGGTTCAAATCCCTTTTCTCAGATCAGATATTCTGCCCTCCCCTATGCTAGAATTCTTAAATATTTTTTTTTTGCAATTTCTTTCTGAATATAGAATAAATTTATTGATTTTCTTCTTATGTCTCTGTAAGGAGTTTCCTTACCCTTTTTTCTACCATTTGAGTAAATTTGTATCTATTTTTAAAGAAAATTAAAAATTAAAAAGAAAATGGGTAAAGATGGCACAGTACAAATTCAGAGAATGTGTTTTAATAAAATTAAATCTTGAAATTCAGAATAATATTTTGTATAGTCTCCAAGAAAGCACACAGAAATCCTACTATAAGGAGACATAAGACTGAGTAAAGTACTCAACAACAGAAACAGATTCCTCTGAAATGTCTGAGCTGAAAATTTTCTCAAGTCTGCTGAAATGTATATGTGTGGGAATTGATTGGTCTCCTTATTTTGCCAGAGATCAGGTCATGCGGAAGCGAAGAAAATCCCCACTCTCCTCCCTGCCTTACAAGCTGCTTCATGAATGTATTCAGTGTTCTGACCCGAAAGTGCCAGCAGCGCAGTACAGAGGTGAGCACAGCTGCTGTAACACGACATCCTTCACCAGCATCACCCAGCTTGCTCAGTTCACTTCAGCAGCTCCAGCTTGAAGTATCTCTAGGTGTGCTTCAAGGACTGTGAGCAGCTGGTACCTAGTACATCCCATTTCCATGTGGAAGGTGTAAGGCCATATCTGCTTCATCCTCCCCGGGGAGCTGAGCCAACCTTTCTGTATTTTCAGTCTCCATATCTCCATGGATGGTAGGGAGATATTTACTCATTCTGGATCAGTCTATGGTTTATTTTTAAATCCAAAGGTATTGTTATCTCACTAACAGATTTTTGTGCATGGATGGTACAGACTTCATAGAGCATGCTCATGATAACACTGGTGCCTTGCAAGAGCAGTATAATTACTAGAGATACTTTGTTCTCCTTAGCTTCATTTGTCTTATTTATGTGTAAAACCTTTTTCAAGGTTCTTTGAAAACAATATGGAATGCACATACATATAAACCAAAATAGCCCAAAAGTTTGGTTGAAGTAGAACTGTGAACTAAACTCAAAGATTCCTAGGAAACACCTGGTTTCCTTGAAAGTTGGGCAATTTCTTTTTGAAAATTTGAAAACTGGAACACGTGAAACTGGCCTGGTTTTCATAGAATCGTAGAATAGTTTGGGTTGGAAGGGACCTTTAAAGATCCAACCCCCCTGCAAGGAGCAGAGACATTTCCAACCAGATCAGGTTGCTCAGACCCCTGTCCAACCTGGCTTTGAATGTTTCCAGTTTCTCTCTGGGTGGTAGATGCCCCATCCCTGGGTCATCAGCCTGTTCCAGTGCTTCACCATCCTCACTGTAAAAAATCTGAATCTACTCTGTTTTGGTTTAAAATTATTTATCTCTTTTCCTGTCGCTACAAGCCCTATAAAAAGTCTGCCCATATCTTTCTTAAAAGCCTCCTTTAGGTATTGGAAGGCCACTATAAGATCTCCCTGGAGCCTTCGCTTCTCCAGGCTGAACAGCCCAAACTCTCTCAGCCTGTCCTCATAGGTGAGGTGCTCCAGCCCTCTTATCATCTTCGTGGCCCTTCTCTGGACCTGCTCCAACAAGTCCATATCCTTCTTGTGTTAAGGTCTCCAGACCTGGAAGCAGTACTCCAGGTGGGGTCTCACAAGAGCGGAGTAGAGGAGGGAGAATCACCTCCCTCGATCTTCTGGCCACGCTTGTTTTGATGCAGCCGAGGATGTGGTTGGCTTTCTGGGTTGCGAGCACACATGATCGGCTCGTATTGAGCTTTTCAACCACTAGTACCCCCAAGTCCTTCCCTTTTCAAAGATTACTATTGAAAATTTTATTTTGTTTTTAGCATTTTTATCTGTTTTTTTTTACAAAGAAAAAAGCTTGATGTTTTCTCCTTTTTTTTAATGAAATTTCAGAAATCGCTTGATGAATATCTACTACTGTATAAGCTTTCACCACATTATGTTATATAATTATATTACTTCTTATAAGAGAAATTTCATGAAGATTTGCAATTGGATAACACAGCACATTTATCAAAGAATGCACTTTAAAACCTAAGTACTGAATATATCAATAAAAAGTTTATTCAAATATTTTTTTCTATTTCAGTAATCAGTTCCATTGAGAGTTGCTAATAAATTGTACACCCACACAGGCATAAGCTCATCAGAAGTAAATACTACCCTGTATGACCACTGTAATCTTTTATTAAAATAGATTATGATTCATCGAATTAATAATTAAAACCAGAAAACACCTCTTTCCAACTCTTCACCAGACTAGGCTACTGTTGGAATTTTATTTAAAATAGTTTTGGCTTAAAAGTAGAGAGTGCCTTTCAAAAACAGTGGTACTAAACATAATAAACTCTTCAAAAAAATAATTTGTTCTCCATTCTGCAGGCAAGACCAAAGTGGTGCAGGATAGCAAAGAAAGGAAAACAGTGACAGGAAGAAACCTCTGCTGTCAATGTCTGGTTCAAACCCTGGCTCAGGTACATCTGAGATAATTTATGGTAGCATAATGATCTGCATCAGGAATCTCAAGCTCAACCTGCCGCATGACTGAGCTAGTTTCTATAAAGAACCTAGCAAGCTGGCGCCACAGCAAATGAAGAAAATGAGTTTAATCACTTTACAAGCTTTCTGCTTGTGATCTTTCTGGCTATATCCGAATGAAACATAGGAAGAAAATAGTCACAAAATGGTATGTTGGATGCCTCTGTAGTTTATGATTGTTGGGATGTGGGGGGAAGGAGGGGAATTTGTGTACCTAAGGGGATGTCAGGCAAGTGAAAACAAGGATGTTTTACAAGCAATACACTGGAAGTCTGGGGATCACAATGAGAAGGATGTGAAAGCAGTTAAATGTATGTCCCCTAGAAGGGAGCCAGGCAACTCTGGGGACAAGGGCATGATAAGTGGGTAAGTAGTGGAGCTGGTAGCAAAGGCAGCTTCTAAAGAGAGATATTCGCACAATCGAAAAAGATCTATCTGGCTGCACACAGAATATTTCTAAATATTATTCTTGCCTGACCCCACTGGAACTGTAGCCATTGACCTGCAAAACAGCAACGATTAAACACACACCCAGCAAGATCTGTTTTAACGTTACGTAGCAGGGCTGCAACTCTGTGCTCTGAACCATCTTGGCAGGCACAACCGTGTGAT
This sequence comes from Tetrax tetrax, assembly GCA_009806455.1. NCBI lineage: Eukaryota > Metazoa > Chordata > Aves > Otidiformes > Otididae > Tetrax > Tetrax tetrax. The sequence goes on along the minus strand of WHYT01017716.1, from coordinate 132,800 downwards.
GATTCTGATCAGGTCAGGGTGAATCAGAACAGTGAGAAGTCTTAGGGTTAGAAGGGAGTTACAAAGAGAAGTATCATGATTCTGAAAAGGAATACAGGATATTAATTTGGAATTACTTTGTAATATAGTTTTGAAAAATGCCATGATTTTGGAAAGGTTTTTGAAATATCCATAAACAGAGAAAGAACTAGACCCTTTTTAGTTGCTCTCTTTCATACAAAGCTTAAAATTTAAAGAACAAAACTTTAACAACAACCAACGTGTGTGTAGCTTACTGAGTGGAGACATTAAACCAACAAGATTTTCTTTTTTGATTTCTTGACAGTACACCCTTTGACCTGTTAACACAAATGTGTGCTATTAGGAGCTAATTCATGCTAAGGCCCTCAGAGGCCAGAAAGGGCCTTTAATAACTTGCAACCTGGAAGAGTCCTCATCAACTAACAAGTGCAAGAAAGCTGCATCGGATTCAAGGTCCAGATTCAATGGCTAACAAGAAGCAAGGCTTTGTTTTTCCCAGAATGATGTAAAAGTTTACCTTCCCAATTTATCCCATGCCTTAATACTTTTTTCAAGTGACCAGAATATTTTAATTGTTGAAGCAAATACTAGAAAGATATTTTCTTAACAAAAATAAAGAAGAAAAAAGCAGGATGGAAAAGCTGCTACATTGTGATTCCTTCATTGTCACAATATTGAGGTACAAAGAGCTTTTATTTTTCATCAACATCCACAGAAGAAGAGAATACTTGAATGGCTGCATTGCTTCTGACACTGCATTGCATCAGCATTGATGGACACATTAAGACAGAGAGGAAAAATAAAGAGGCAGAACTAGATGGCTTAATAAGGCTTTCTGACATCTTTTGTGGTGGAAATAGCTCTGTGGATAGTGGCATAATTATTAATATCTAGTGCTACTGGCCATATACACAAAAGCATTTACACTAAAGTCAACAGGCTGAATTTAAGGCTGGGATAACTGCATTGTAGTCAACACAAGCAAGAATTAATCTGATTGAGTAACCATTGCAGAGACAAGACCTAGATTTACAAACATGTAGGTATGGTGTGGGGAAAAATCCGGTATTTGTCACTGATTTTATTGAGACTTTGGACACCATTACTTTCATCTGTTTACGCAGTATGCCTATAAATTCACCATAGATATTATTCAATACAGCTTTTGAAAAACAACATGTGTATCCCATACAGTGCAAGGCCAGGGTATCCAAGCCGATCCGGAACCCGATGCTTTTGGTAGACACAGGACTCAGCAGTCCCTGGGAGCTCAGCCACAGGCCTTTTTCTAACAGCTCAACCAGATGACACACTGAGTGCCAAAGACGACAGAAAAAGTGTCTATTCTCAGGGGACTGCAATGACTGTGGTCTGAGCCTGAATCTTCAAACAAACTAATGGAGTCACTTGCTTCTAGCACAGGCTCTTTCACAACATCTGACTCTCAAACTCGCTCAACATTTGATTATGTCTAAACCTAGCAAGCAAGGTCACACTACCAAGAGCTTGCTATTGTCAGCCTTCACATCAATTAACAACTTTTCTCTTCTGGACTCATTGATTAAAAAACTTGGAAAAAAGTGCACATTTGTTTCCCCAAGGGAGTGGCGTGAACAATGAGGGAGAGCAAATCAGGAGAGAGATGAGCCAAAACCTGGGGGGACAGAGGCTTTCTGATTCCTCTTTGATGCCCTGGAGATTTTAGTAGATCATATCCTATTTTATTCCAGTATTTAATCCCAGAACTCCACCATCTTCACTGAGTTAGTGTTAATGTACATACATGATACATATCTGCAAGTCTTTGAAACTCATATGAATACTGAAAGGTATTTGGATTTTAGAGATTTTTGAGTGCAACATGAGCACTTCTGGGAACAAAATTTAAACTAATTGTCATTGATACCAACATAAAATTGGATAAATAACAGTGAAGTTTTAATAATAATTGTTGCATTTGGAAGTTTTTAATGGGCTATAATTATGCATATCTGACCAAGTCTGAAAATATACTTTAGATTTCCCACTAAAATAACAAAAATGCAAAATAAGTCACAAAGAATATCACTTTATGTGCTTGTTAGGATTAAGAAATATTAAATTACCGTGGTTTCAGGTATATAATCCACAGCTTGTCTTAAAAATAAAGTAAGCATTTTTTGCATGCTCAGGTTATGCATGAGGAAGTTTACACCAGTCATCTATACCTTAATAGTTTCCATATCTCCATCTCTAGTAATGTCACCTCTCTTGTCAACAGCCCTGTTACTTCTGTTGCTTTCTTCTTCCCCACCTCTGTCTTTTGATTATGTGCAGTTTATGACACAGTATTCTTAAAGGCATAGGGACTATCTAAGGGGAAAATCACACATTGGAAGAGAGGAAATTTGAATCCTAATATACCCTGATACACCCACAAATGAAATAGAAAAATATACTAAAAGAAATAAACAACCTTCTTTTGAGACTGTATTAAAAAATATTTTTTTAATAGGAAACATTAACCACATGGTTTGCATGGTTTGCAGCTTCAAAGGGAGCAATAACATCACTTATCAGGCAACTCCAAGTCCTACAGAGGAGCTGAAAGGTAAGACATAACACGGCAACACAAGCATAGAAGTTACATGTGTTTTCCAGTTTGGCCAAAGTGCAAAGATGACCAAACCAGGACCTCTGCTATCATCCTGTCACCACTCCATCACCATCCTCACCAGCAGTTCCTATCCAGCCCACAGGTTAATTCCAAATTTGCCACTCTTACACATTCCTATCCCTCCTGAACTTCATGGCAAGTCCTCTTTTCAATTTCTGAATTGCATCTTGAAGATGTTAAAGGCTTTCATGGTTTTAAAAAGCAATCAGACAAATTAAGAGAGGGAAAAACCATTCCAAGCTATGAAACACAAGGACACAAGGACAGTCCCTCCCACCGGAGACCGGGAGGATATTCTGTGGACCTCACTGTGTGATTGCCTTGTACTTACACGACTCTGTGGACAACAGCTTTCAGTTGATGTTGAAAACAAGATGTGAGGCTAGAGGGATCTCTTTCCTGTAAACTGGTACAGATATTTTGTGCTCTGATCTCACATCTGCTGTCATGTGGGAAAACAGTAAACTCTGCCTTTAACAACTCAGGGCTGTCAACAACTTCCCTTTACTGGCAGAGGAACATGGGAAAAGAAGGAACACATAGCAATCCACTACAAGCCATAAATAAAATATTTCTCTAATGCTCTGTCTCTCACTATTGGTATCTGATTTAACATAAAAAAAAGATTTTTGTTTACTCAAGGGTGGCACTGAGGGTAAGATCCTGCGTGACAGCAGCCATCTAGTATGTGCTCAGTCCATCCTCATAGCATGTATTTCTATACAACGACATATGCAGCTTTGAAAGCAAATCTCTATAAGGAAATTAATATTTGTGTGAAATACTGATAATTGACTTAAACAGGAGGTTTAATTTTTCAATATAATACCATTATGCTAAAAGCTTTGTTGTGAGAATTAGGATTTGTATGTACCATTTTTTCTAATCACAACAGACTTTTCCACCTCTGATCTGTGGTGTAGTTCAGTGATTCAGTCTAAATACACAAAAAAGGCAACTAAAAATACAGCAAGGCTTGACTAATAATCGATTTGCAGACTTCTAAGAGCTGTCATGACTTGTCAGTCTTAGAAGAGCAGGTAAAAATTAGTTTTCCACCACTAAACAGAGTCACAAATAGCAGTGGTTTCCTTGGAGACTTAGCAGCAGTTCTCAAAACACTGTACTTGCAGGAAAAGAGTGACTTGTAAAGATACATTCCCTGTCCAAACTCCTCTCTTAGTAACATACATCTATATCAGTTGTTTGTATTTGGTGCTTATCTCAATGCACCCTCCTCCCAAATCCTTTTTCATGGTATATACATAATATACAGTGTAAATGTGTAACTTGCAAGGATTTTTTTTCTGTATTGATTCTAATGTGCAAAAATAATGATTCTATAGAAGACTATTTATATTTTTTTTTAAAATACATCTTTTCCTTAATTATCTACAATAAGAAAAGTAACCATCAGTTCAGGAGCTCTGAGGTTCCTGATCTAAAAAGCATTGCAGCTGGAAAGAGCATTGTCATCTCCTAAACAAATATAATGAAAATAAAACCTTGAATTCTCTGTTGAGGACGCAGGTGACAAAAAAAAGCAACAAAAACTGACAGGAAAAAAGTTATGTCTCATCACTCCTCAAAATGAGCTGTCTGCAGACCGGTAAGTCAGATGCAAGTTTTTGTCATGTATGTCATGCACGCTGCCCTACCTTCTACCGCTGCTCCCTGTCTCGTGCTCTGTAGAGTGGAGAACAATCATCAGGGGTTCTGGTTTTGTCATCTACCATGATTTCACAGTTCCCCTACCTACTTTCGACACCAGAGACATAGTAGAAAGTCACATCATAAGTGGTTCATCAGCTTCTAAAAAGCACGTTCATATTCTTTATAAAAAGGTGTTTGGATATATCAACATATATCTCTATCTATAGCTATCTGATAATTACGTAGAAGAAAAGCGTAACACATTATCTGTAGGTAAACATATTCAGAGTTAAGGAAAGAATACTGCAAAACTAAAAATTACTTTGTCTAATGATAACTGAAAAGTTAATTGTTGCAATGTGTCTTCAAGAACTCAAACAAAATGCAAGCAAGAAATTCCAGCTTGGTAAGTAACTGCTTTCTTGATACTGCAACTGAAATAACTCAGCTGTCAGATACTGAGCATCAGGAATTTTTGAGGATGGCAAAAGGCATTTTTAAAGAAGATTAATTAAATTGAGTGCTGATTAAAGTTCTAAAGGTACACCACTAATCATTCAAAAGTTCTGACATTTCAGAGCTAGAATTACACATTTATAAGTCACAATACACTCAAGGAAAATGTTTCATACCCAGAAGACAAGATCATCCAATTAATGACCTATAAAGCAGAAAATAGAACTTGTTATTAGTGGGCATTTAGCTCCCTGTAGTATAACAGTTAAACAGCCCACAACATAATAGCCTCAATTTGGTCTGCAGTGGACGTTATAGTCCAGGGATTCATTCCACATCTATTGTGTGTATGAATCATTTCAAGCTTGCCCTGTAACACTACATGAGAATGTATGTGTTCATCCCTCGAGGAATCTTAGCCTGTTGAATCAACAGCAAATATCACATCCATTTTACTACTCCATGAAGATTTCATCCATGTTATCTCTCCTCTTTTTAGACCATTTACATATTTATTATTTATTTATTTATTCACATATGAAGCACATGTGTTTACATATTTGTGCATGTGCACTGTCTCCAGCTTGCTGTTGTCATCTTCAGCTTCTTCTGCTACTTTCCTATTACTGAACACAGTGTGCATGTTCTAAGTACAGCACTTTCTTGGACTCCTACCAAATCCTGTGTTGCCATTTATCTCTGATCTTAACCAAATCTGTATCTAAATTAGCAGAATACTGATTTTCTTCCAATCTCCATATACACAGTGGTATACTCAAACTGGAATATCTGATATATGTTGCTGTGACTTTGTAAAGGGTTCGCATTCAAATTAGTAGAGCTGAACCTGACCCAATAATTTCCTTTAAGAGGCAAAACAGTTCTGCTTTTAAGGTCCAGTTTTAATGAAGGCACTTTTCACCAGCACAGCTGCTGGATGATCTAAGATTATCATCTTAGATGACAACCTAGTCATCTAAGACAAACCCAATACTGTTTGAAGATTGTGACAGTAGCTAGCCAGACCAAAACATACTTGGTTTTCAAACTAAAATAAAAACGTAACCTAAAGTCTAACCTACTCTGTAAACTGCAACTTTGACTCTCATGAGACTGAAGTATCACACTACTTTTCTAGTCTCTGGCCATCTTTCAGTGAAATTCAGCAACATCTACACCCTGTGCCCTCTCCTGAAAATGCCTTTGCTTTCAGCTGTGGCGCAGAAGGAATTGTCTATAAATAATAATCAGTCCTTTACTGTGTCTTTTACATACAAGTTACTGCTGTAGTGCCATAGTGGGTTGGTATTTTATAGTACTTTATATATTATGACTCCATTTGATGATTTTTCGGGGCTAAAACTCTTTCCTCTAAGCTTCCTTTTTTTTCCACTTACACAAAAATGTAACTTTAAAGAAAAGAAGATGTCGCTTCTGCCCTATACACTTATCTATTACAGTTTGGCCAGCTTTTGACATACAGCGCAAAGATCTTCTGCCGTGTTGTTTCTACCAACTCTTCTACTTCTACAATGCACATAACATTTTTACTGCTGCACACATGTATCAGAGAATTTCAAAACAGCAATGCCAGAGAGTTGAGGGTGTAAAATCCTTGTCTTAAATCAGATGCTTCTGGTAGCCCATAGAGCAGCCATCTCTTGAAGTGCCTTACATAGAAGCCACATAAGTGCCTTTTGAAGTGAATGATGCTTAGGAAGGCATGAAGGCATGCAGTGATTTGCATGAAGGGATGGAGGAAGGTGGCTCAGGCTGGGAATTAGCCTAGCTGTTGCCACAGCAAACAGAATGTCTCATGTCGGCCAGGGAGGCACTGGAATGTCAGTGTGTCTGCGGCTTTTGAAGCCTTCATGGTCCAGAATTTTCCATTACGTTTAAAGCATACCCTGTTTTAGCTTTTTTTTTTTTCTTTTTAGTATATTTTTGCACCACTTCTGCTCTTTTAGATATACGTATAAATCCAACAGAGTTCACTTTGCTGTACTTTGTGCTTGCAGCTCTGGTAACAGGAGTTACACAGACATTTCAATAGCTGAAAAGATTCTTATGTTTTATTTGTTCAAGTATTCATTCTCAGTTCAGTGGCACCCTTCCACTTTGATAGCCTGTAATTATAATAATCTTTAGCAAAAATAAATGAGATGTTTTAAAATACTTCATATTTGGCAATCTGGTATTTCAGTATTTTGTTTTAAGCTTAGACCTGCTGCTTGTAAGGACCCTTTTTGGAGTAGGACTTCATTTTGTGAACTTTTAAATCAAAGTCTGCATGCTATGTAGACTATAATTTATATTTGCACACACAAAGCTAGAGTTCTTAATTTTTGTACTACACATCTTTTACATCATAAATGCATGGAAGACCTTCAGTTATAGGAAATGTAGTCAGACTGACGAAGATTATTTTGTGTGTTTCCTGCCTGTTGCACTAATTTATTGTATGGTTGGAGTACGTCAGTGAAAGGGCAATTTTGCTACCTTATATAGAATCATAGAATCATAGAATGGCTAGAGTTGGAAGGGACCTTCAAAGGTCATCTAGTCCAACCCCCCTGAAAGCAGCCCCCTTACTAGATCAGGTTGCTCAGAGCCTCATCCAGCCTGGGCTTGAATGTTTCCAGGGATGGGGCATCCACCACCTCTCTGGGCAACCTGTTCCAGTGCTCTACAACTCGCATTGCGAAAATTTTTTTCCTAATATCCAGTCTAAATCTACCTCCCTCTAATTTAAGCCCATTGCCCCTCATTTCCATTTCAATGGAAATTCAACTGAATATTTATATTCAGTATTTATAGAGTCGGTATCTTACTCCTTAATCGAGATGTATCCCTTTCTGGGTTTGAGTCAGAAGGTTGTAATTCTACTGGTTAATACACCAACCATTTTTCAAGTGGTCCCAGTGCAAATGTTATTGGGCTTATGCGAAAAACCCCGTTTATGGGAATCTGGAGAAGAGAGCGGAAAGGGAAATGAATGGAGGTGCTGGTAAGGGAAGATCTAAGGCTGCGAAGTCCTTACATTATCCTCTGTAGGTATCAGTTGAGAAGCTGATCATAGGTCTCCTTTTCTTCTGGGAGCCCACCTATTGTCAGTGGTTGTGATTTGCATACAGTGCTTGTGATTTGCAACAAATAAAGCGTTCCCATTAACTACTGAGTATTAAATTGCCGAACCTTTACTAAATACTCTTAAGGTTCATTTATAAGGCTGAAGAAAAAAAGAGTCATATATTCCCACCAATTTCGTCACAATAAAAAAAAAACCCTTTTTCAATACTGTGAGTAGATTATGAGTTATACTCACAGCACCTTAAAAACATAGATCCCTAATGGCACTACAGGAACAGAGGGCAAACAAGTTAGAAGGCAAGTAGACAAAAAGGATGTGTTCCACTTGTTCTGTTCTTCATACTAGCACTTCTCTTTTTTAACAAATGAAGAAAACCCCTACCATTCAGAGACCAATTACAGAACAAGTGTGTCCTCCATGACTATGCTGGTTATCTGCTACATCCCTACTTTCCAGCCTGCACAAGCACAAGTTAGAAATCTCTTCAGAGCTCCTCCTCATCTTTTTGTCTCCTCATTGTGAGAAAAAAAAAACATCAGGACTGCTGATGCCTGCTACATCTGCTTCAATCAAATATACAACTTAGATTTTATTTCCATCTTTACAACCTACTCCTTAGGTTCATTGTTATTAGGGGAAATGTCTCTATGCTGAAAGAGGGGATACCTCTTCTTATGTTCCTATCCCACTCGAATTCAGACTGACACAACAATTGGGTAAGTGGAGGAAGACAGTGTGTAGGACAGAGTGACAATGGATGCTCTCTCCCTTCCCCAGAGAAAGCACGGCATCCAGGGCACACTTCAAGTGCTTGTACACAAACACATGCATCTTGAAAAACATACAGGAGGAACAGGAGTCCCATACATGGATGCAGTACTAGTCTCACAGCCATGTGGTGGAATAACTTGCACAACTGAGGTGCTGTGATGAGTGAATGGATGAAGGCTCTTTAGGAATGACTGACGGGGAAGACAAGTGTAAGGAAGTTGAAGTCTACACAAAAGCACACCTTGAATGCCCAGAAGTCTGCTATGAATTTGATGAGAGCCTTGTTGAAAGCTTATAGGTTAAGATTAGAGGGGAAGCCAACAAAGTAGGTTGTACCAGTAGTCGTTGTAGACTAACTGGTAAAAGCAGGCTGGTAAACCTCCTTTAAGGCTTAGCATGTGCATTCCCAGCAAAGGGAAGACCAGGGACCATGTTGGCCTGACAATGAACAAAGCAGGTGATCTTGCAACAAAGGACACAGAAAAGGGGTTCTTAAATATTTCTTTGCCTCAGACTTTACTGGCAAGACTTGCATCAGATGTTTCAGTTCCCTGTGCCTAATAGCATCATTTTGGAGGAGAACAGTAGTACTCACAGTATATATAGGACTACCTAAATAACCTGGACATACACAAGTTCACGGGACCAAATGAGATGAATCTCAGGGAGGCAATGTCATTGCAAGGCCACTTGCTGTCATCTTTGAAAACTGGCAGTCTATGTTGACCAAGAAAAGGCAAGTATTACACCCATCCTCAATATAGGCAAGAAGGAGAATTTAGGAAACCCCATGCTGGTCAGCCTCACTTACTTCCTGAGAAAATTAAGAGTAAGTCTTCATGGAAGCCATTTGCAGGAACTTGAAAGACAGGAAAATTAATAGTAACAGTCAGCAAAGATTTATAACTGGCAAATCTTACCCGACCTAACTGCCTTCTGTGATGACATGAGTGGCTTGGTGGCTAAGGAGACAGCAGTGGATGTAATTTACCTTGAATTTAACAAGGCTTTCAACATCGTTTTCCATAATTTCCCTGAAATCAAATTGGGATTTGGACTGGGTGAAATATGGGTGAAAAATGGTTTGATCGTAGGTTCAAAGTGTTGGGGTTAGCTATTAGAAATCTAACTGGTAGCCAGTTACAGGTGACATCTCTCAAAGGTCAATGTGAGGTTAGCACCATCTCAGATCTTTGTCAGTGAACGATCGATGGGATGCTATGCACCCTTCAGCAATGTCACAGCTCATACCAAACTGAGGGTGAAGGGCTGAGCTCTGTTTAGCAGAGCTGCCACACAAAGGGAGCTTGACAAGCCGAAGGAGTGAACTAGCAGGAACCTTATGCAATTCAACAGACAAATGCACAGTTCTGCATTTGGGGCAGAATGATCCCTTTCATTGTTATGGTCTGGGGCATGCCTAGTTAAGCAGCAGATCTTCAGAAATGAGTCTGAGGAACCTGCTGAAGAGCTCAGCCCTGAGGCTAAGGGAAGTGAGGTGAGGCTTTTTTCCCTCTACTTGGCATTAATGAAGCTGTGTCTGCAGTAGTGTGACCAGTTTTGGCTCCCCAAACTGGAGTCCAGAAAAACTGAATGGTTAGGAGGATGGGTTTGTTATGCTTCCAGAGGAGCTAGGGGTAAACCCAACTGATGTCTTCCATTGACTAAAGAGAGGCTGGAGAGGATTGAGCTGGACACTCCTCAAAGATTTGTAGTGGAAGATGGAAGGTACCCGACACAGGGTGCAGCAAGGAAAATTCCAGCTGGATATAAGGAAAACATGTTTTACCATGAGAGCAGATAAGCACTGGAAAAGGTTGGCCACATAGATTCTGAAATCTCCATCCTTAGACATGTTTAAATCTGAACTGTAGGAGTCCCATAGTTACTTGATGTAACTTTTAAGTTAGCCTTGCTTTAAGCAGGAGTTTGGACTTGGCAATCTGCAGGGGTCTTTTCCAATCTTTTCCAATCCAATTTTTTTCCCATTATTAACACATACCTCATTTGTATCTGATTCCAAATGCATATTCTTTATTTGTGGGTAAATCACCAAGGACACATCAGGATAAAAAGGTGGATAAAGAAACCACGCAGAAAGCTGGACTGAACAAACGGGCCAGATTCAATGGTGCAGTATGCAAGGGCATCCGCTTGTGGCCTGTTAACAAGAGGTCTTGCTGTACAGGTGGCAATGACTGTTTAAGAGGGTGACATTTTCAGGAAGGTCAAGAGTCACCAAGCATAATGCATATACAATCATAGGATGCGTTAGCCAAGTACATCAGTGAAAGTAGAGAAATATTGCTACTATTGAACAGGCTACAGTTGAGATCTCATTTGGAGCACTGTGTATGATTTTGCACATTAGTTTTCAAGAGCAATGAGCATATACTGAAACAGACAGCAGAGCAAAAAAAAAAAGGACAAGTACTAAATTAGAATATTAGAAGAATTTGAAGTTTTTACTCAAGTGAAATGAAGAATGAGCAGGGAGATGGCTGGAATCCAGGGGGGCACTGGGTCAACAACATAGGGAAGAAATCTTTACAATGGATAACAAACCTGGCACAAGAACAAATATCTATAAATAGCCCATGAACAAATACAGGCTAGAAGTTAGAAGGATCCTTACCTTTGTCTAGAGAAGGTAATGGACCTGCCTTTCAGAAGGCATTAAAAAAGAAAGGAATGGGGTAGAGGTGCCATCCAGCCTTTACATCACTGAGGGACTTCACTGCACCAAGGGACTCCTCAGGCAGCCAGATCTATTGACCTCATGAGAAGCTTGTGCTGAATGGAGCAAGTCAAGAACTTGCATGCGAGCTTTTACTCATACCAATAGAGCAACAAGTCTTTTGAGAATTACATAGACTTTGGCCTACCTGCCTGCATCAACAAGCAACAGTTGTGGTGTCCTGGACACGTATATGCACACACTCAAATGCACACAGGCAAACAAAACCACTTTAGGGCCTCATATGTTCATCTCAGAACTAATAGGAATTAAGCATCTAAACAGTTTTGATGCCTTTGAAAATCTCTTTGTCCTTTAGGGTCTGAATACATTTGAAAAAAAAATGGTCTAGAATCCCTAGGATGTCATTAATAGACTCGTAACACTCACAGAAGAAAAAAAAAATACTAAATGACCTAACATACTCCACTACCATGAAAATCCATTTAAACAAAGCTGGTTTTAAATAAGCTTAAATTATAGAGCTTCCAGCATTTTTCTCAGAGAACTACTACACAGTTTAATTGGTCTAACTAATGTACTCTGATTTCTACCTTGGGGTTTTAAAAAAACTCTTGTATGCTTCCAGTCTTCTCATTAATTTTTATATCCAGTCAGCCAGTGTAATAGTTGAATAGTTCAATGTCTTGAGGTTTCTTCTGACCAGGTCTGGCTTCACACTTACTAAAAAAACACCTTAAGACACTTCAATAAACTCCATATAAATTGTTAATATACACAACTCATACATGCAAATAGAGAGAAGTGATTTATGTCAGAGTTTATTCATAGCATGACTTGGCTAATTAAAGTACACCTTTTCCTTATTACATTTTATGGAATCCATTACTGTAATGCAGGGAGCATCAAGCAGTGAGGGCAAATGAGCCTGGGGAGAAAAATATGACACATCTGCATCCTTTGTATAAGTCCTGTGACATTTTGCCAAATAGAAGACAACATATTGCTCTCAAACAGAACTAAGAAATGGATCCAATACCTCAGGATGTTGATAGAAATCTAACATGTCTTTGAACTGGTGCTTTGTGAAATTGTGTACATTTGTATTACAGATCTTTATGAAAGCATGTCCCAACCTATTTTGTGCTAATACAATAATTGTACAGTAATAACACAGCACACATAGCCAATGTTTGCATTTTTCAAATGTTAACTAAATGATATAATCGTTGATAATGCTTATTTCTGAGCTCCATCATCACAGTTTATGTGTTAAAACATATAGAATTTTTAAATGCAACACATTAAAACCCTGACGTTTTTAAAAAATACGAATTTTATCATTTCATTGACATAAAGAGGAAAAAATATACTAAAATTAGGATTTTCAGTGAATCCTTGTGATGTATTTTTTACACACTTCAAGACTGTCACCTGACACTAAGGGGACAAAGACATACTTGTAAATTTAAATATATCATATTAAAATAAATATATCTTTGATAGGTTTCAGTTATTTCATTCTTAAATTACTGCTTAAGTAAAATATTCTATTGCTTATTCAAGTCATTGGTCGTGGTCTGAAATTTGTAGCATTTGTCAACTTTGGGCAGTAACTCAGAAATATCTAGCACAACTGATCTTGGAACAAATGATCACACAAAATCTTGGAGCAGACAAGCAGGAAAATAGGTGTATTGAACCTAAAGGCTAAAATTCCTTTTAAATTATCCAAAAGCGGGATAATCTTTCCAAGGATGATTCCAGTTTATATCATGGTAATTTAAGGGGATCTTAAGTAACTGCAGCTTCCATATTCATTCAAACAATAGGAGAACACTCGGATTATATGAAATATTTGTCCTATGTCAAAATATAATGACAAAGTGCAGTGGTGCTTTCTTTTAACATATAGCTTACAAAGAACAAAATAAATAGATTATAAATGAGAGGCAGAGAGAACAGTCAGTACAAAATGAGACCACATTTAATTAGAGATGCTTAGTAATCCATTGCCTTAAAAAATATGCTGCAGTGGTACTTACTTATTTCTTGAGTTCCAAGCCGAACCACGGTGTTAGGCACATTCTGTATGTCTGTCCCATGCAGCTATAGCAGCATTTAAAAATATTGCACAGCTGCTTCTTCGCTAAGAATGCTTAATGAAAACAGAATATGGTGAATATTTTGTCGTTTATTTTGGTTTATTTAGATTCTGGCTATATCAGTCTGAAATTATGGAAATACCCACAGTTCCCAATCTCTCAAAGAAATTAGGTGATCTCCTGCTTAAAAAGTAAACATGATGTTTTTTTAAAGAGGGAAATGTTAGGAGTAGCTAAGCATCTGAAATTCTTCAGGTATATCAAACAATTTGGTCCAAGAGAACAAAACAAATGATCCTTATAAAGACTTTGATATTCTTTGTGACCAGGAAGGGATTGCCTGCCTAAATCAAGGCCAGGTATATGAAATGTACCAATGAAACACTGTGGGTCAAGCATAAGAGGTCCTAAAACCTTACACCAACTCTAAAAACTTACACCAGCTCTGGCTGGCCTGGAGTCATTCATCACCAACATAAATTTTACTTAAATGTATGTTTAGTGGGCCTATGTGCAATGTTTGCTTCTCAAGCTATGTTTCAAAGTAGTAAAAATACCTAATTCTTTGAGTAGATGTTTTCTATCAAGCAAGTATAACCAATCCAAGATACAAATATTCAATAGGAAAAAACAACAATAACAAGATGCATCCTACACATCACTGAGTCAAAAGAGTAGGCTTTTAGCATGTGAAAATTTACAGTAATTTTTCATTACTGTTTTGTACATGATGGCAAAATCTCTGCCATCTGATTACTAATTAAAAAAAAATCCCATATCTCATTGAAGGACATACAAAAAAATACTCAACCCACCATCCACATCGCCTCCAAAAAAATGTTTCCCTATTTGAAATTATCGTATTGCAGTTAGCCTGCCTTCCCTTTTTCTTATACCATAAAAATGAGGGTTATGAAATCTTATTTAAAATAACTGCATGCAGGAAGAAGGAAATAAACTGTCTTAATTTAATCTTCTTTCCTAAATGTTAACAGCAGTGTAAAAATGGATGCTCTCATCCTTGTAATCAGTTGCACGGTGCACAAGGGCAGCAGTCTCTGGTGCCTCATCTGTGAACTAATCTTTCATTTCATAGCAGATCTTTCCATATCAAACAACACAAATGACTTAATTTGCATGACAGGATTTGTAACGGGGCAAATCTAGTGTCAAAGTCGATTAAAGATTACACCGGAGAACTATCATAATCAGTACTCTAATGAGCCTAAATAGTACATGTAAAGTCTCCCCTTTTTGCCATTCCAGTCATGTATAAAAGGGAATGTGTTTCTTTTCATCGGTGAGCCAGTCCTTTGGTTTGCACATTACGCCCTACGTTGAGCTAAAGTCATGTCAGTCTGGTTTCAGAGGGAGAGAAAGGGAAATAATAAAGCAAACATCACTTCACAAATGACATTGCTTGGTATAAGCCAACGTTTGAAGCCCTTAATTCTTCTAATCTGCAAAATAGTCAATGCTAATGGGTTTTTGCCTTTGTGAAAGCTGATGCATAGAAAGAAAAACTTTAATGAGCTGCCTGGGTTGTATGCTTACAGATACCTGTCAAATGTCTGTCATCTTAGCTATCGTTGAGGCATTATAAAGAAAGTAAGAAGGAAGGAACGACAGTATTTGTACAAGCATTTTCATGCTAAAATGGCACAATTTTCTTCCTGTCATAATTTCATTGTATCTCAAAGTCAGAAAAGCTTAACCCTTTCAATAGCACATCCTGTACACAATATCACACATAATGTTTGAACTAGCAGCATTAAAAATAGCATTGCGGTTTTGTAAACAGCATCTTCTGTTAAATTTGTTTCGTAAAACTGAATTATCTACATTTAAAAAAATGTGACAACAAATTATTGGCATCAATTGAGGCACTTTGGGGAGATCAAGAGCTAACTAAATGTAACAAACCCCCAGTGTGAGAGTCTATCATCAGAATAATTCCCTTCTGAGTTCTTAATTTCATACCCCTTTGTGTCTTTATGCTGGCAATATGAATAGAAACACAAAGAGGTCAACAAACTCCTCTATTCTTACTTTCTCTTTTATTAAAAGAAAAGGGAATTTGAATGCATCTCATTGCAAGCACACCTGCTAACTTCCCTGTTCTAAGTTATAGTTGAGTTGAGCCAGCCTTGCTTTCAGATGTTTATAGTAACTGTAAAAAAAATTGTCTATGAACTGAAATAATGCATTCAGAAATCTTAGCCCAGGTGTGTCGATTTGCCGGTTTCTCTTTTCAGATTCATGGTCCGTCCTTTCTGTTTTTAAACAATTCAGGCATCCACAGCATGGACATTTCAGTGCAGACCTATGTTTCCCCAAGTCCAAGTCTCAACCTCTAATTCGAGGCTCTGCACGCTCTCTAAATTTCAACACAGCTTTGTGAATCAGGATCAAACCCACACTTAGGTACATGCTGAAATCTGTCCGTGTGCAGAGCTGATTGTAGAATCAGGGTCTTCATTCGGACAGAGGACATACCAGAATACGTGGAGAAGGAGTATTTTTTGTGAGGCGTGCCTGTCCCACCCAGCAGAAAGTGTGACTAAGGGCTGCGGTGCAGGCACTACTGCCTTGCTGCGTGTCTCTGGGTAAGTCTCTTACACTCAACTATTCAGTATCCACAATGTAAAGCAGGATAAATGTTCCCAGCACTCTCTCACGAGTGCTTGGAAGCCTCATTTATTCCTGCCTGCAAGTCATTTCGGTGATATTTTTGCTTATTCTATCAAGCTGTCAGTGTCGGTGCTTCAGGGAGGCATTTTCGTTATTGTTCTGTTATGTCTCTGTTGTTGTTTTTACCTGTACTTGTCAATCCTCATTCTGGGGGCTGCAATACTGTGTCAAGGTGTACTAAGGCATGACACACTTCAGTGCATTTTAAATATTCTTAAAAGGCCTCAGGCACTGGCTCATACGTTTTCATTCAGCCATTACAATCCAAATAGAAGAACTTTAATGAGCGTATTGCATCTGTTTTGCTTCCAAAGGACTCACTGGGAGCTCACTGACAGTATTTTTCATGCTCCTGCTGCAAGTGAGGATCTCAATGGCATTTTTTTTTTTTTTCCCTTGCTCTCTCTTTTTTTTTTCTTTAAGCTAGCTCACACAGAGAAGAAAAACATAAGGCAAAATGATTTAAGTGGCTTTACAGTTTGGGATTAAACAAACAAGCAAAAAGGAACAATAATTACAGCAGAACTTTTTCACTCAAGCTGCATTGGGTGAAAATTGTGCTGAAGCCTCCCAACACATACACATCTTATCTAGAAATATAATGTGGGTAGGGAATCAGTAGATTTAGGGCAAAAGAGTTGCAATACTAGTAAACTTGCTATTCTTTTGCTTAAGCTATAACTTACAAGTATAAAATGGCCAACAGCTCTTAATAATTTATGATACTGAATGTCAGATATTCCCATACTGAAAGAGCAGCAAAACAAATAGAAAGGTTACTGCTATGGTAGGCAGTGGGAGAGGAGGTTTCCACACAGAATTGGTCGATCTAATATTTTTTTGCTATTTTACCCTACTTCTTTTTATTTAGGAAGTTTTCACATAGTGCATGGAGATGAACCAGCTGTCAGAGGGGAAATACAGCTCCCTCTAAGGTCCCTTTAAAACCACAGCATCCTGCCAAACTATCCTAAAATGGGGAGGGGCAGAGAGGGCAGGAACATCCCAGTGTTTTCCCAGAGGTAATCTTTTCAGTCCATTAAATCGTTGCTTCCCAACTTTGTTGAGCGGTTCTCTCCTGATGTGTGCTGGGCACAAGCGGGGAGTAGAGGAGCCACCCCAGGAGCCCCCCAGTCCCAAAAAAGAGCTGACTTATCAGCACGTCATCTGCCAGTCCTCCAAGGAGGGCTCCTTCCAAATGCCGTGATGGTGTGGCAAACACACCTACTTTGAGGGGAAACATATACTTATTAATCACTCTCTATTTAAGCTTAAGTGTGCTGTGCACTGAACGATCGCTCATGCCTCCTGACTGGTGTGTTTGGTACAGCGGCCACGGCGCTCGCACCATAATCCAGAGAGCTGAACTCTAAGGGGTTAGTGCACAAACGTAAATAACATACATTAGAGGCGCATGTTTAGCTCTGACTTGGATTTCATCCACTTTCGGATATGAATTATTCATCCCCCATCTCCCTCCAATTGTTCTTTTAATTCATATCGCAGTTGTTAAAAGGTTAGAAGCCACGTTACTGAATAATTCTTTACTGTTTCCCCGTGGCAATTTGCTCCCAGTTTTTGCAGATTTCAAGCCACCACCGTCCCTGCCGCAGAGTTCGTTTTTATTGCGATTCTCGGCTAGCCTTTTCCCCCCGAACACTACCTCTCTGACCTAACTGCTATACCTCTGATCCCATGCACCCCAGAAGCTGTCACAAGTCTCCCTCCTTCCCAGGAGTTGAACACACAATAGAGAATAGGCCCTGGCTGTGAGGTTCAGCAGCCATTAACCCCTACCAGCTGTTCCTGCAGGGAGCCTTCTGTGGCTGAATGTCCTTTCTCTGCGGAGGCCCTCATTTCCACTAATCTAACTATTGTTGGGTAGGAATGCTGACAGGAGAAAAGAAATTTTTCTTGTGTCCATGCAAGTGTGTGTATCCATGTGTAAGTGAAGGAAGAGTGAAGGCTAATTTCTATAGTGGGCATGAATGGAAGGATTGGGAAAAAAAACTAGTTAAAATGTGTTTACTTGCTTAAAAGGCTCAGTCAATTTAAATAATTTCAGTAGTATGCTCTATTTTTGGGGGGGATGGGAAGGAGGAGGAAGAGAGTTACTATTATCATTTTATGCGAAAACCGCTGAGAGATTCCCCTGCATTTCCTAAACCCTTCTTAAAATGCGAAAAGAAAATAGGACAAATGTATGAATACAAACTGCAAAATGAACAGAAACGCATCACAACAAAATCTGATCTTTTTGAAACAACGGACCTGGGCATCCAAAGAGTTATCTTTATTTCACATGGATTATGCATTTTCAGTAGACCACTGATTCAGACTCTCTTGAAATACACAAAACGTTTGTCAGGTTTTATTAACAAAGTCAGGATTCTGCATTAATGCTCTCAAAAGAAAACAAAATCAATCAGGAGGAAAAAAACATTTGATTTAAATGGTTGACTTATTCAGATAATCAAACTAAACTCCTTACATCTCTCACAACAGCATCATTCTTAATCACATTTTAAACTTGCAATTTAAAATATTTTCATGCAACACTAGTAGACATAACATACCAAATAACAAATTTGTCTTAGCATTGCTTTTCCTTCTCAAGCCACACAGGTGAAAGAAATAACAAAAATTTAATTAGCAAGAAAAAAAAATATTTTATTTGCTCGAAGACTACATGCCATTTTAAGTTTCAATTAATTAATCTTTTTCTCTAAAAAGATTGATAACAGAAACTGTTTTGAAATTTAGTGCTCCATTTTATCACTTGATGAAGTTCAGCAAAATATAACAGTTGGTCTAGTTCAAATCAAATTAGAAATAATTCATGTAGAAATATATTTTCTGGGCAATTAGACTGTATCGTAGCAGGGCAAATGTCTGATATAATAAAGCTCTACTTTGCATCTGTTCCTGTGTCTAGACGGCTGCAATTACTGGTCCTTACAACAGCAGCGGCAAGATAAAGCACTGCTTACAGGTTATAGCTATTAAAATTCAACATTTTCTTTCTTTGCCCCCCTTTATTACCTAAATCATTTGATTGTTATAAAATTTAATTTAATTTAATGAAGTTGCACTTTCCTCATCTTCAATATGAACACAAACACAAACAAACAAACAGTACAGAATCCAGACCATTGTTTCTCCCCAACATTAGCTGCCATGCACGGATACCGGTTTCATTGAAGTTAAATATGTGCAAATAATGCCTGCTTAGAACCTAAATGGCAGAAATGGCTCTGTGGATAGAGGACCTGAAGCCTTGTGACTGTTGATTTGGCATCCTTCAAAGGCACTGTAAAAAAAACCACACAACATACTAGAGAATGCATATCCCTAATTACTATATTTGGGAACACGAAAGGCCTGTGCCAAGGAAGGTAAATAGCTAGGTTTATAGGTAATTTATATTCCTAATAAAAACAAAGCCATCAGTTAGCTAAACACAAACTGAAGGCCATGCACAGCCCCTCTTCTACAGGTTGAGCCCCGTTGACATCTCAGGAGCTCCGCCTCCGCACTGACATCTCTGGTCCTTTGCTAGAGAGGGAGGCCAGCAAAGAGTAGGATGTGCTGCATCAGCTGTACTTCAGACATTGTAAATCAAGTAATAAGGGGTTGGACGAAATCACACATGAAAACAATGGGTCCAATCCTTGAGGTC
Organism: Tetrax tetrax; assembly: GCA_009806455.1. NCBI lineage: Eukaryota > Metazoa > Chordata > Aves > Otidiformes > Otididae > Tetrax > Tetrax tetrax. The sequence continues at coordinate 112,979 of WHYT01017716.1, read as the reverse complement.
ACACGGAAGTACCACTTCTTTACTATTTTGGCTTACTGAGAACACTGAAGGATTATTTCAGCAGGATATCTGAAACTGCAGTTTTACACAGTTCATGGGCATAAACAGTAGTTTCTGGTGTTAATGAAACTGCTTTCTCCTTCAAGTTCTCCCTATAATTACAGGGTTTCTGGGTTTCTAAGCAAACCTGAACAAATTTTAAGTAGGGCTTTGTTTAGACAATCTAAGATATTAAATCATAGTCTTGAAACCTGCAAAGAATCAAGCACATAGCAATAAATGGCATTTGTGAAATATTTTGTACAAAGAAAGACATTCATTGGAACAAACACAGGCCTCTTGGCTAAATTTGGAAACAGCAAAAAGCAGAATATGTTGCGCATTAGCAAGATCTGGTGGTAGTTACAGGACCTCGCACCTTTAGCCAAGGCATGCTGGTACAAACAGAAAATGGACACTGTGTGTGGAGTCATCCATTTGTGGCTAGTCCCACTCAGATTTTGTTCTTAACATATTCATATACTAAGTTGAGTGAGGCAGTGTCTGTGCTTACAGGAGAGACCTTCAAGGAAAGCTTAGCTAGTGCAGGGAAAAAAATTTTACACTGTATTGAATAAACTAAGTTCATTGACTAGGCTGCAGTCAGATGCCAGCTACGTGCCTATAACCTTTCTGCATCAAGTTCTTCCAGTAACTTTAGATGTCTAGTATGTCTGCAATATCTCATCTTTGTTAAATAGGCTGCCTTGTTAAGCCTTCCGATTTCTCTTTAGGAGCAAGTGTCATTTGTAGTATAGATCATGTTTCAGAGGGGCCCGAGCAGTCTCCATGTAGAACACAAAAAGAAAACCAGAAGGTCCTGTAAACCTGCTTGAAATAAAAGCATAAACTGAGCTTTCTAGTATTGCTAACTCAACTACTGCCAAGAGACTGTCTGGAGTTGACCCATTAATACCTAATCTGAAATACAGCTGCCACATAGCATCTGCGAAGATACAATGTGTTTCTTCAGCCTCATAATGGACATTTTATCACCAACTTAACTTCCTGTCTAAAAAACTGGAGTGCATTTTGTCAACATTTCAAAAAAACGGTGATGGAACTTCTATTCCACCTGTGTTTGTAGCTTCTTACATGGGGAAAATGTTGCAGAAGGCTCCACTTGCAGAACAATTCTCCAGCTTCCAGGTCCTCAATACCAACATGTCACATACCTAAAAGAGACAAACTGTACTCTAGAAATATCCAGTAAGGTAATGATAATACCTAACAGTGCCACATGTTATCTTCATCTTCATTTAATTTCTGGTAAATAGCATGGAATATGGCTTTCATATAATAATCTAAACAGACATCCCTTTGAAAGGTCTTACCCAATATTTTGTACTATATGTTCCATGAAAATTATATAATCTGCAATTAAAATACAGCAAAATCCAGGGGAAAGAACTGCATCAGAATCTTAGGCTTACGTTTTCAATGTTCTTACTTCATCAGGATAACACAAGAGTGTAATTCATATCTCAGTCTGCAAGGAACTTAGAACACCAACTTTCTGAGGTATGAATTTCCCCAACAACATTATTCCAGATCCAAATGACTGCCTGCCTCTACTGTTCACAGTTTGATTTTTATTTCCTCCTGTGCTCCAAAATTCAGCTCTTCATATCAGGAGTTGTTGTTTCACAGCAGACGGGCACCCAGCTTTTTGCTACCTGACTCCTCACCCTTCTGAGATCCACCTGCAACTGCCTCCTCCCTGTCTTTTACCTCATGCCTGCAAAGTAGTAGTAGTGCAGCACAGGTTATGGCCACTGTTCTGCCACAGGAGTGGGAAGGGAGGGGGAGGGTGACTGTCCAGCTCACTGCCAGGAAGCAAAAAGATCACTTGGAAGTACCTTGAATAAACTGTTTGCCAGCGACTTTTTTTTTTTTTCCTCAACTGCAGCAGTACTAAACAAGAGTTCGGTTATGGTATGGGTGAGATCACTCCTTAGAAGTTATTCTAAGACCATCAATGGATATTGAACGCTAACACATTAAAGAAAGCACTGGATTTTCAGCATCTGTGCCAAGGTGAATAAAACTTACAGTGGTTTGTGCTGCCAGCAGATCAATTACGATGTAGGGTGATCATATACATATGCTAGAAGTGAGGGAGGAGTGGTGGGAATTGAAGTCTGCTTGACTTCTGGCGGGGTTGTTGAGGTGGGAGTATGCGCATGTCAGGAGGAGGTGGGGAAGGGTTGGTCACTTCTGGAAGTTGTAATGACAGTGCTAACAAACTGCCTGACTGTGATTAGTCGGGTACAAACAGAAAAAGGAGGAAAGACTTGGCTACTTTGTGAACAGAAGTATTTAACTAGTTATTGAACTGGCTGACTGGCTTCTAACACATCTTGTTGTCCCTTCCCCAGCTCTGTTTCTCTTACTGACTGCTATTTGGAGAGTAGTATTTTCTTAAATATAACAATTTAAGAAAATAATATTGCAGGAAATGCTGACATGTCAAGTTTTCTGCTTTTCAGGGGTAATCAGAACTGAAATTGTGCTTCTGTGTCTTTTTTTTTTTTTTTAAACAGAGGATATTAATGGATTTTCAGTCATGAGGCACAAAAAGATGACATTAAATGTGACCTGATGCTGAAGAAAATACAGAAACTGTTTTTTAAAAATGCATTGAAACCAAAATTCTCTCCATGCTGTTTTGTATCAGGAAGTCTGTTATTTCATTTGTCTTTTGTATATTTAAACACAGAAGGTACAAAATGCTGTTTTTCAGAGACTGCTGGCCTGATATGTGTTTTTTTGGTAAACAATTCTAGCAAGACACAGCTCGCAGTAAAGTATCCTTTGAGCAGTGGCCGGCTCTGGGAACTTTTGCCCCCAGATTATTGCCTGCTGATAAAAAAAATGACATTGAAATGTACTATAAAATATTTTCCAAACACTGGGTTAACATCATAGATACAATTTCTAGCTGTGACATACATTATTAACCTCATTTTGTCAGCAGGAAATCAACCCATCTACTACAACAGTGTGCACATGTGTGCAAAGGTACATGCAAAGGTGCTAAATTAGTGCAACTCTTATTTCTTTTAAAATGGTTCTAAGTATAACCACACAAATCTCTTATTAAATGGAAATACCCACAATACCATCTATAGAGACATCATTCGAATTTACTACAGATTTCAAACAGCTGCGCTGACACCTTGGTCATTAACAATCTTACCTAAAATCTCTGCATACTTTCTCCCATTTGTCACTTTTAGAGATTCATCTTTCAAATCCGTACATGCAGTTCTTTTCACAAACTCACATCCTCAGGAGACTAACAATAATGTCCTATATATTACTGAATCAGTAGCTTGTACTAACACAAGCTCAGAGTGAGATGTTTTTAAACAGCAGAATAAGAAATCTCCCTAGGCAATAGACAGTTCCTACTTGTAGAAGTCTGGAGATAAAATTGTAATTTTTACTGTTACTTACTATAAAGTAAGTAGCCCACAACACTCAGAGGGGGCTTAAAATGAGTTTTAAGTTCCTTTGTTAAGCATTTCTTAGAGCTGCAGTCATAACTAGAGACTGATTGACCTCAGAGATGCCTTAAATATACTTTGTATTTTTAGCATCAATTAAACTAGTCTGTTTTGCACAACACGTCACAAGAAAATCAAGATATACAGTTGCGTTAGCTGTTATCTGAAAATGAGCTACGTAGTTTTTGCTACTCATAAGTAACACAGCATTCCCTAACATGTCAATAAAACCATATGACAGACTTCAGTGGGTAGTCCAGCCACACACACACACACACATGCACACACAGAACCAGGTTCTTGATAGACTTTAATGAACATATAGATTACAGTCTTTTGTAGCATGATCTCACTTGCAGAAATGGTGACACATCTATGCAACATTTATTTTAGGTCATGAAATCACTGCTGAAATTCCTTTTTAAAAACTTTCAAGTCAACTGCTTTACTCGAGAGATCTGTATTCAAAAATATCTAGATTTTGTATTGTAGTGGAAGAATAAAATGAAAAATATTTAGAAAAACAAATTAAATAGAAATTCAAGATGACAAGCAGGGAGCTGAGAATTTAGACCTTTGACATTCTGTCTTCTGCTAAGCATTAACACAGAGCTACACTCGGAAAACAAGCTGATATCTTTTTAATTTTCAGTTTTCCTGACATCAATAAATGCTTGGGACCTATTTCTATAGGTGGTCAAGAAAGCAACTTTCCTGTCCTGTGAGAATCTGGGATTTCAAATTGGTTTCCCATGGTGAACTGAAATTTAAAAAGCCCTGAAATCTCAAAAATTTAAAAAATATTATGGACAAATAAAACATATTGGGGTACAACACTCTGTGTTAAAGAATTCAAAATGTTCTACTTTTATTTTGACCTTTTCATTTGAGGACGATGGGATTTAAAGTATTAAAGTAGCTAATATTTCAAACCAAAGCCCATGACGTTTACATTTTTCAAATGCTTAACAAGGCTGTTTTGACAAATTTGGACACGTTTCTTTCAAAATATTTTAGAGTCTGGAGACTTACTGAAAGCAACACTTCCCTGGGTTCATTTCACCAGTTCAGAATTTTGCAATAACTGAAATACCAGGTCAGAAAATCATTAAAGTGATTTACTTGTTTTCTCAGTTTTTTTATTGTCATCTGAAACACCAAAATATAGTCTGGCACTGCTGATCATAATTAATTTTCTAACATACAAGGGTTGCAGGCCAAATTCAGTTTCCATTTACACTGGAAAAAAAATGTCTTAATACCACAAAGCTGTGCTGGTGAAGCCATATGCAATAGAGCAGTTCAGTAAATATTGGAGCTCCCAGCCATATGCACTTGCTGATAGTCCTCAGCTAAAAAGAGCATCTCGGGCCCTGAACAAATCTGAAACTGGAGACTTCTGGAATCCATCTGATGACATGCAAGATGTGTGTTTTTAAGCATGCTGCTCTTGCATGCAATTGGGATCTGCTGTATGACTGCTATATGGCATGAGGCTAAGTATGCACACCAATTGCACAGGTTGTTCACCCGCTGACCACGTGTGTGGCTTTTTTCATTTTGCTGCCATTTCTGTGCTGGCAACACTTTCCTATAAGGCGAGGCTCCAATATTTAAGCGATGCAAGGCTGTGGGACTCTCATCTGCCTCCATCTGCATCATCTCTGCCTCGGTAGCCCCTTCACCTATCAGCCCACGGGCAAACATGCACACCCACGTACCCCTCAAGTGGAGAGATAGCAGAGCAGATGGACAGACAGCTTCTCTGAGCAGGGGGTTCTTTAAACTCCCTGCTTCACACGGGCTCGTAGATCTTTAGAGAGCCAGTATCTTTCAGAAAGCATTATATCTAAGAAAGAGGGGGGAAAAATACAACTATTAAAACGCACATAGACTGCTGGCACTGTTGTGACAGCCAGCAGTATCAGCGTCAGTCAATTATCTTCACAAATGCCTCTTGTGCTAATGAGCACTCACAAAAATCACCAGACTTTTCTGGCAAGGAGAAAAGATCAGTTTCATTGCTTGCAGAACTAATTCAGTGTACAAAAGTGAAGGCTCCACCATCACTGCCTCTTTTACTGCTCCTTTTGTAAAGGCTTTTGATGTGCACTGAAGAGATCGGTCTGTGTTTGGGTCTCTTCATCTCCAGTTCATTGCCTGTCATTAACATACATATCCATATGAAAAGTTTGGTAAGTCACTAACAGCTGTCCAGAATGGAGTTTCAGGAAAAAAAGGACCTATTCCTTCTCTAAATGCTGACAATACTATTTAGCTCTTTTTGGCAATGATATACCTAACTTTTTAAAGCCGCCTTTCACTCAAAAAGCAACTAGGCATAATACTACATTCAAACACATAGTGGTTTTCATTTTGAAACAGTCATTTGCTGTATTCAGAAAAGGCCTATAGTTACCAGAAGCGAAAAGAACTCCATCATTCATTATAAAAAAAAATAAATACTTTCTGAGTATAGCTTTTCAGTATCCCAGATAACCTCACATATCCGATTTAACACAGGGGGAAAAAAGCCCACAGCAGATGCTCCTGAAGGTCATTTTATGCACACCGAGTTCCTACTCAAAGTTACAAGACCTCACAGATCACAGTCACCAGCAACTGTGAGTATTAGCAATGAAAGAGCACCAAACCATGCCGATAGCAGTTTAGCCATAAGATGTTAAGAAAAAGCAGATCCATTTCTCTACTGACAGAATTCAAAATCAGCCTGGGAGACTCACACCAGGAAAGATAGAACATAGATGATATAACTTTTAATTGGAGTATATCACATTATATAGTCTGTGCTTCTTCCTATAGGAGACCGTAGTATGTAATTTGAAGAAAATGAAAAATAGCTTCCCTGTATGCTGCAAATAGCATATTCAATAAATTGTGATTTTAATTTTTTTTTTCCAAAAAGAAGAGGACTGAAGAAATTTGTCATGAGTTTACTTAATTTCTGCTGGTATAGGTTTGCCTGTCTTTAAGGAGTGATCACAATATCAAACTTAAAGAGGAAGAACAGCAAGAAAAAAAGAACAACACAGCTTTAAAAATAATGAATTAAAAGTTTTTCTCTCCCAATCACTTGGGCTGTAGCTTAGTCATGTCAAACTGAGAAAGAAAACTTTTGATTGATAAACGCTTTTCTGTCCAGCCCTCTCCCCCCTACAACCACTCCGGAGTTCATGACCCCGAGCCATAATTTACAATACATCGCACCCAAGGTTTTCGAGGTCTTAGTTTGAAAACTATAGTGGGTGCATCTGTGTCAATTATCAAGGGGTTGACATAGTTTTACAGGCATTTTTATCAGAAGCAAAGTGCCTGGCAGGCTACCGACCACTAATTCTGGAAAGATTTTATTCCTGTACTGATCCTCCCACCATGCAAAACCAGCTTGTGCTGCATAAAACCCAAGACTTTAATCCCACTTGTTGCTTCCTTTTTTTCCTCCCCCTTTTCAGAAGCATCTCTCTCTCCCACATCAGTCAATAAAATCTTTAACTCTGCCTATTTTGATCTGAAAATTAAATCTTATTTATTATGCATCCTGTTTGTTGTCTTTGAAGAACTTGAGCATTCATTTAAAGAGGGCCAGAATGACTTCTTAAACACATTTCTCTCTTTGCTGCAATTAAACAAAGTGGAGCTGTGATTAGTCCACCACAGGGGGGAAAGAAAAAGACACCCTTGAATCAAAATGGGGGGACCTGACTGTGCATTATTGTCTCACAATGCAGGAGTTTATTGCTGAAACCTGCTTATCGCCTTGCACCGCAAACCATGGGAACTTCAGTCAGGTGGAAAGTTATTCTCTTCTCTGGCTGAAGCAGCTTTAAGTATCGTAAGAACAGCTAAAGCCACTAAAGCTCTTCCTAGTAACTGAGACATTTAGGATAATCTTTATGAGAGTTTTGCATGAGCTTCTGCTTTTTGTTGCAGTTAGAAGTAGAGTTAATGATGAGCTTTCACTGGCTTTTTCTTTCTCTCTTTTTTTTTTTTTTTTTTTTTTTTTTTTTATTTTACCCAAAAA
>WHYT01017716.1:68142-105369 GCA_009806455.1 Tetrax tetrax | reverse complement strand
TTTTTTTTTTTTTTTTTTTTTTTTTTTTTTTTTTTTTTTTTTAATCTAAGCCAAAAGCGCCTGTTTAAGTTAAGTACCACCTCCCTCTAGCCCTTGGGAAACCACTCAAGAGGGATTTGCTTGGCTCTGTGTGCATGACACATAATGAAAACAATTTTACGCTGTGGAGGGAAGTATCGGGCAATTACTGATGTAACAGCCACCTGCAGAAGCGAGGCCCTCGCCGGAGCGCCGGGCTGTTCATGAATATTTTATGGTGTGATGTTATTTTGAATGGCTGGGGCAGGTGAAGGGGGCTGAGGATGTAATAAGTAACTCTGCTGGAGACTGTGTCGCAGCTCTGTTTCGCCGCAGTGGTCCATAGTGTAACACCAAGAAGAATCCTGACCCTGCATAAGACTATGCAAGGGCAGCTGAGGCTGAGGAAAGATGATGTGACAAGTCGTGGTGGGCACCCTTTAAAATCTGTTGTCTAGCGATTTTACACATGATGTCCGGCTTAAAAAGCCCCTGCATCAATCTTGTCCAATTTAATTTGATAAACTAAGTGTGGATAAGGATTAAATGAGAATTTTGTAATGGAGAAAACTTGTTCTTACTCTTTAATCTCAGAAAAAGAAAGATCTCATGAGGTAAACCACATAAAAATTAAAGCTGTTGCTGTGGAAAACAGCACCGCTTCTTTGTTCTGAATTTGTTTTAAGATACAGCATTCCAAATACTTATTTTTTACTGCTAGCATGTATTCACACTTTACTCAGAACAGATCACTTCAAAGAAACCTTTTCAGAAACTTGTTGTAAGAAGAGCATTTAGAAGGTGTCACTTATTCCCAGTAGCAAATCCAAAAATATATATTTTAACTGAAGCGCAGTATTTTGCACGTATTTGTGCTCTTCTCTGCAGAGATTTTTTTCTTTCCTGGAAGAGGCAGTGAAGAGTTAAACTGGACTGCTCAAAAGCCTTAAAAATTTGTGATGTCATTGGCATATTTAAGATCTTCAAACAAAAAAAAAAAACTGAACCAAACTTAGCAATAGAACTAAAATATAAAAGGTTTATTTTTACATTCACCTGCCTAAGATAAAAGAGAACCATAAATAAAGCAATTGTCTCATATTATGATTGATATCAGGGAGATGTGGAATAGTCTTTAAAAATATTTTTCAACTTGCATATTGTATGCACTCATAGAATACGGTATTTGAAAGGAAAAGCTGAAGAGGGTTTCACTGTAAGCTGTGGAGTGAATAGCTGATGGATTCTTTTTTAAGAACAGAATATGTTTAGAAAAAGGACACAGAAGATTTACAGAAATCTTGGACAGAAATTGGCAACAAGAGCTGAAATTCTGAAGAGTGATTGTGAAGGAAAATGTAGCTTACCATACGCTGAAAATAATGTGTGGCAACACAGGAATTCCCAGAGTGACATTTGGAAGATTACAACGATACTCTTTAATTTTTGTAAGAGGTAGTTTTGTAGATATGCTCATAACATTTCATAACATTAATTTATAGCTTGCACTAGTAAGAAATAGTACAATATTATGTTAATTTTCTATTCTAACGTCACCCTTCTAACAGAATGCTCAAGTCGTGCTGCCTGAGACAGTAGAGACGGTTGTCTATCTTGTTTGTACTGCAAAAACGGCAAAAGTAACCTGACTAGGACGATGTACGTTACACAATTCAAGCCATGATTTCCTCTAAGATTTCCTGGCTAATTGTCTACAGTCTGATCTAATCAACCAACAATACCATTAAATATCCTGTGAATAATACACAAAAGAGAATAATACATGCTGGAGTGTTTTTCCTAGATTATCTCACTGAAATGCTGATACTTTCCTCTTCCAACACAAAATAAATTCTTAGTGAATGAAGAAACAGTAAAAGAACATTAAATACCCCTATCAATAACCTCACTTCTTGGACTACAACTGCTCTGTACCTATGTTTGGAAATTTAAGATAAACACAACAAGAAAAACTAAAAAATATTGTTACAGAATAAATTATATTTAACACTGAAACAGTGTCCAATAAAGAGTATGCTAATTCAGCTCCAGAATAAATGTTAAAGGTGCTGTGTTTTAGCAATTTTATATAGACTGAATTATAAAAAAAGCAAACATGTAGTAAATTTTGGATACTTATAATTAGATTTTCAACATAAGAGATGTTAAGCTCTGTATGTAAACGCCATTATTCAAAAGCTTGTCTTGTAAAAGAAAATTGCTGTTTGACAATTCTATAGAATATTCAAGAAAGGTAATTATACTGCACTGGCTGTTAAAGACGCAGGTGTTGAATAAAGTCACTGCTTCAGCTTTCACAGAAAAGTATAGAATGTGAAGAGAAAGGAGACAATGACATTAGCATGGTTCCTAATGTGAAATATTCACCTCTGCAACAGGAGTTTATATCATCCAACTTTCTTTATAGACATACAGATATTATGGACCAGCTCTCCACCTTAGGTTGTTAGATTATTTGAGTTCTTCTCACTTCCTTACAAAAAAAACCCCAATCTATACAAGGTCGTAATGCAAAATTCACCCAGGCAAAGTCTATTTCCACAAGTGAAATGGAAATGGCAAGAAACCAGAGTGCCTCGTTTTTTAATGAAAGGTCACATAATTAATCTGGAAAACAAAAGTAATTGACTAGGCCCAGTGTGAAAGAAATGTGCTGACTGACCCCCAGCGACTACAGAAGTGCTCTGTGTCACTGTTGATCCACAGCTAACTGCTTTCTCAATTGCCTGTCCTTTGATACAATGCACCACTCAGAGAAGCAGTCTAAAAATAAGTTCATTATTAGAGTTACACTTTTAATTAAGATGTTAGAACAATCAACAAGCGTGCGTGAAACCAGAAGAGATGACATTTGGAAATATCAAACCTTATTAAGGGCTGCATTGCTACTACCACTCCTTACATTCAAATGGCAAAGGCATCATTCAGCTCTCAAAGGATTCCTTTCGTCCAGTTCTTAGAGCCAGGTTCACACACAGGCTCGCATGTGGTGACTCTTGAATATGCTTCACTTCAAAATGCCCCATGCTAGGAGCAGAAAAGACAAGCCAGATCTCAGAGCCTCAATTTCTTAGGCTAGGCACACAGAAGCTGTCACAACCTTATACAGTCCACAGGCTCAGGCAACTAATAAGCACTTTTCCTACAGATCTGGAGGCCAGGCGGCACCGTGTTGGGTAGCTATGTTGCATGGTGTTGCAAGGAGTCAAAAAGTCTCCTGCTCTCTTGACATTCAGGTTACCTCTACGGGGAAAGAGAACTTGGTTGGCGCTGGCAAACGCAACACTTGCTACTGGTTACAGCACTTTCATTGGAAGAAAATCCTAGATGTCAGTCAGCTCAAATTAATTTCCTACAGCAACAAAACTGCCAAAAAAGCCAATTTATATTCAAAGCTACTTTCTGTATTCTTTGTGGAGACAAGGATGCAAAAGCTAACTATGAGGAAAAAAAAGGATAGAGGAAGGGCAAAACAAGAGGGAAGAAGCACTCCTGCTGGGCCTGGGAAAGGGAGCACAAAAGCTGGATTACAAACAGGCTTACGGAAGAGATAGGCACCGAGATAACTACGGACATGTGGATCTGCTTCTACAGAATTCTGTGCATGTCCAAGCAGGATTTCTGGGGATCACTTGGATATAGTTGCCTATATTGTCCTTACATTGCATTTGAACCACCACTACAAGATCCTTTTCTCCTTTTCTGGATCTGCTCTAAGTGCTTGAAGCACAGTCTGCTCATTTTTCCCAGAAGCAAGAGTTCTACTCTACCAAAAAAAAAATTAATGAATTAACAAGGATGTGTTCATCTTACAAAGCAGACTATGAATTTGTTAGAGATGTTTTCAACTGATGAGACAACTTCAGGCACCTTCAGATGAAGAGCCCATAGGAGGATGAAGCATTTTCATTACATACATTGCTCCAATAAGTTTCTATTTAGGCATACTTTTAGGCAATACAATCACCAATGTCATCACAGTAATGGAATGCTGCCCAGCAGCTAGTCCTGAGATAAATTTACTGAAAACACTAGCTTCACTGAATGGTACAATTAAGCAGGCACTTCAGAAAAGACACGCTGGGAAAAACACAGAATTCAAATTAACTGTAAAGGCAGCAAATTTCATTACTATCTCATGCAAGAGTTAAATGGGATCACATTTGGGATAAGAATAGCTTCCTTTCTTGCTATGAATGAAACTGAACAGGAGGCTACAAGATGCCTGAGGTGACATCCAGCATCTTTCAAAGCTAAAAATACAAACCTGGAACACCAGCTCAAAAATCTGCAAATGCTCTGCAGGACAAGGCTGTGGCACAATAAAGAAAAGTTTTATTCTCCTAAGACTCTCATTATTTCCTGATTATAAAATCCATCAAAATGTATAAATTAGGTGGGTTCTGGGCCTCCCTTTCCTATCAAGAATCTTCTTAAATCAAAAGGAGTAGGTTGAACTTAATAGCCACCATTATCAGACTTCTTTGCAGCACTCTATTATGCATCAGCCAACCCTAGAGAGGCAAAGCTGAAGGGATGCTTTAGCTATATGGAAGAAGTATGACATATCTTGACCTGATCAGAAGACTCTGTTCACATTAAAGTACTATAGATCAAGGTTTTATATTACTCTTTGTGAGCTTGCGGTAGGTTAATGTCACCGAGATAGGATATACCTATAGATCTAGGAATAAGACTGAGAGCCAGGTTGACGAGTTAAGTAACCACACAGCTGGTGGTGCTCACATGCTGAGAGCCAATGTAAAATTGCAGTTGTTGTGAAGTCACTTCGGTGTCTCAGCTGTGATCAAAGGCTTCACTTCCCCAAAGTGTGGAGGGATTCTGCAGAGGCTTTAGAAGGCAGCAAAGGCATGCCTCTTGTCCCACAGATACTTATTTGACTGTACCCCTACATCTTTGAAATCAACTAGCAATTAAGCACCCTAATAACATTAATGACATGTCACATACAGTCCTAATAAGTCAGGACAAAGCTAGGAACTGGAGAATCAAAAGATTTGTTTAAAGGCAAAATTAAGAAAGCTTTTTTGCACGGGGGAGCAAGATTGAAATTACTCCAGAAACTTTCATTCTGGATAGAAGAGAGGTTTTTCTAGTCAGAAATACCTCAAAGGAATTAAGGGCTGTTGCTCTAAGAAGGTGACATGGCTGACAGCCCAGCTGAAGTGTCTCTACACCAATGCACACAGCATGGGCAACAAACAGGAGGAGTCGGAACCACCATGCTGCTAGAAAGCTACGACCTAGTTGCCATTATGTAAACTTGGTGGGAAGAATCCCATGACTGGAGTGTGGCTATCGATGGCTACAGGCTGTTCAGAAAGGACAGGTGAGGAAGGAGAGGCAGAGGTGTTGCCTTCTACATCAAGAAATGGATAGAGTATGAGGATGTGTCTCTGAAGAATAGCCATGAGCAGGTTGAAAGCTTATAGGTGAGAATTAGAGACTGAGGCAACAAAGGGAACCTTGTGGTTGGTGATTGCTACAGGCTGCCCAGTCAAGGGGAGCCTACTGACGAAGCCTTCTTACTCCAGCCACAGGAGGTATCACACTTGCAGGCTCTTGTCCTGCTGGGGAACTTCAACCACCCTGACATCTGCCAGAAAAGTGGCACAGCAAGCTGTAGGCAGCCAGGAGACTCTTGGAATACATTGAAGATAACTTCTTAAGCCAGGTAATAGACAGCCCTACCAGAGGGGATGTTATACTGGAACTGTTGGTCACCAATGCAAGTGAGGTAATCAGCGACATCAAGATTGGAGACAGCTGGCCTGCAGTGATCATGCTCTGGTGGAGTTTGCAGTCCTGAGGGAAATGGGTCAGCAAAGAGTAAAGTGAGAACCCTGAATTTTAGGAAAGCAAGCCTCCAGCTCTTCAAGGAGTTAGCCAATAGGACCCCCTGAGAAACTGCCCTCAGGTCAAGGAAGTAGAACAGAGCTGGCAAATTTTTAAGGACGCCTTCCATAGAGTTCAAGAGCTCTCGATCTCCAGGTGTAGGAAAGCAGGCAAGGAATGCAAGAGACCAGCATGGCTGAGCTGAGACTTGCTGGTCAAACTAAAGGGCAAGAAGGTAATCCACAGGCAGTGGAAGCAGGGGCAGGTATCCTGGGAAGAGTATAGGGACCCTGCCTGGTTTTTCAGGGATGGAATCAGGAAGGCCAAGGCACAGCTGGAACTGAGCTTGGCAAGGGTTGAAAGAAATAATGAGGGCTTCTACAAGTATGTCAGTCAGAAAAGGAAGGTCAAAGAAAGTATACCCCACTTGATTAACAAGACCGGTGAACTGGTAACAACGGATAAGAAGGCGACTGATGTACTCAACAACATTTTTGCCTCAGTCTTCACTGGTAATTCCCCTTCCCACACCTCTCAAGTGGATGGACTGCAAGATGAGGACTAGGGGAGCAAAGTCCCTCCCACTGTAAGAGAAGATCAGGTTCGTGACCACCTGAGGAACCTGAATATACATAAGTTTATGGGACCTGACGAGACACATCGCAGAGTCCTGAGGGAACTGGCTGATGTAGTTGCAAAGCCACACTCCATGATACTTAAAAAGTCATGGCAATCTGGTGAAGTCTCTGCTGACTAGAAAAAGGGAGACATAGCACCCATATATAAAAAGGGTGAAAAGGAGGATTCTGGGAACTACCAATCTATTCTCTTCATCCCTGTGCCTGAGAAGATCATGGAACAGATCCTCCTAGAAGCTATAATAAGGCACACAAAGGACAAGGAGGTAGTTTGGGACAGTCAGCATGACTTCATCAATGGACTTCTATGATGGAGTGAGTACATTAGTGGACAAGGAAAGAGCTACAGATGTTGTCTACCTGGACTTCTGTAAGGCCTTTGACACAGTTCCCCACAACATCTTTCTCTCTGAACTGGAGAGATAGGTACTTAATGGATGGACTGTTCAGTGGATGAGGAATTTGTTTGGATGGTCACATCCAGAGAGTAGTGGTGAATGGCTGAATGTCCACATGGAGGATGGTGACAAGTGGTGTCCCTCAAGGGTCCATACTGGGACCAGTACTGTTTAATATCTTCATCAATGCATGGACAGTGGAATTGAGTTCACTCTCAGCAAGTCTGCAGATGACACCAACTTGAAGCTGAGTGGTACAGTCAACACACCTGAGGGATGGAATGCCATCCAGAGGCACCTGGACAAGCTCGAGAAGTGAGCCCATGCGAACTTCATGAGGTTTAATAAGACCAAGTGCAAGGTCCTGCACCTGGGTTGGGGCAACCCCCAGTATCAGTACAGGCTGGGGGGTGAAGGGATTGAGTGCAGCCCTGCTGAGGAAGACTTGGGGCTACTGGTGGATGAAAAGCTGGACATGAGCCATCAATGTGTGCTCGCAGCCCAGAAGGCCAGTTGTATCCTGGGCTGCATCAAAAGAAGCACAGCCAGCATGTCAAGGGAGGTGATTCTCCCCCACTACGACGCTCTGGTGAGACCTCACCTGGAGTGCTGCATCCAGCTGTGGAGCACCCAACGTAAGAAGGACGTTGATCAGTTGGAGCGGGTCCAGAGGAGTGCCATGAAAATGATCAGAGGGCTGAAGCATCTGTACTGTGAAGAAAGACTGAGGGAGTTGTTCAGTCCAGAGAAAAGAAGACTCCAGGGAGACCTTATAGTGGCCTTTCAGTAATTAAAGAGGGCCTATAAGAAAGATGAGGACAAACTTTTTAGCAGGGCCTGTTGCGATAGGACAAGGAGTGATGGTTTTAAACTAAAAGAGAGTAGATGTAGACTAGATATAAGGAATAATTTTTTTATTATGAGGGTGGTGGAACACTGGAACAGGATGCCCAGAGAGGCTTCCCATTCCTGGAAACATTCAAGGGCAGGTTGAACAGGGCTCTGAGCAACCTGATCTAGTTAAAAGTGTCCCAGCTCCTTGCAGGGGGGTTGGACTAGAGGATCTTTACAGGTCCCTTCCAACCCAAATTATTCTATCTATTATTCTATAATTCTATGATAACATAGTAATATACTCTTTAAGTAATGTGTTTGGCAGAGGAGCTTATTCTCCCCACCAAGCTGTTTCTTTTTGCTTTTGGTGTTGTTTTTTTCTTAGCAACTTTCTATTTTTATTAAGGACTGACAGCAAAACTACTTGAAGCAACAGCTGTGCTTTCAAATGTTGGTGATTCCCAGAAGAGACGGAAAAAATACCTGTGGTGGTTGCTATTTCAGCATTTGTGAGCTGAATGTTCAACACCTGTATTATAAAGCATGGCTACAATTCATTTTAACAATGCTGTATCAAAAGAGTGTCTCAAAGGAGTACCTTATAAAGAGGCAACTGATTCAAATATGTAAGATCATTAATACCGGTGACTTACAGAGAAGTGTTTTTTCTCTTTTGGTAGCTTGATTTGAATGATAAACGGCAGGTGAAATCTGCTTCAGTACAAGAACTCAAGTGCTCCCCAATGAGTGTCTAAAACTAAGACAAATTGTTTAAGAAAAAACTCCAAAGGGAAAAAGGATGATATGATGATTTCATAAAGCCACTAAACCAAGATTCTCACAAGAGCAGTCACTACTGAAGACATCATACCTTGTAACTAGCGTTGATTTAGAATTCACAAAATCAAATCATCTGCCGCTGTTTCAAATATTCTAAGAGAAAAGGAGATTCATGATACAGTAAAAACATGTATATTGCTGTATGTTGATTTACTGGTGCTATTCATAATCAAAAGGATATGGATTCTGTATCTGTGGCTATATAACTGTACAGTAGTTCAGAGGTTTCTTGGGAAGGGAAGCACATGCAGTACACATACTGTAAAACATGTTCTCATTAATAGTTCTCAGTACACACAATCATAAACAGCATCAGTCTGGTCACATTCTCAGATCATTCCTGACCCCACTGGAGTCAAAGGAAACTAACCTGTTGGTTTCAATAGCACCCAGCCTTTTATAAATTTGCAGACAGTCATATGTAAGAAGCACGAATCCGTTGTAAGAAGCAATGAATTACTGCTCAGGAAAAGCGGTAAGTTCTTACAGCACTGTGCTGAAATGATGTGATTGGTATACCAGCTACCTATTTCCACTAGTGTTTGTAGAAAAGCTGAGGATAAATTTCACAGCTTTGAAAGTTTATTGACAGATATTTAATAACCAAAGTTATTAGAGAAATGTTAGATCGTTCAAGACAGTAACAAGATAGGTAATGAATGCTGCCACAAACTGCACAAACCCTTCCCATTCAGATTTTTCATTGTACTGGTAAATCTCACAGATCTGTATGAGAGACTCAGCTGAATTAACCATGTCAAAGTTCAAATTTTCCTGAATTCATTTTATGATTTGTATGTAAATCCCTAACTTTTCTATTTCATACTTAGCTTCTGCCACTGGGGCCAATGCACCAGTTTAAAATAATTTCTATATCCATTTCTTATAGCTCTTCTTTGACTCTCTATTCCCCATCCCAGAACAATTTGCATGCCTTCCTTTTCAGCTATTTGTCCCCAATCTATTTGACACAAACTAAATATGGTTGAACAAAATCTCATGACGAAATGTGTGACATTCTATCGATACCTGTTTATTCATTGTCTATAACTAACACTTCATTGTAAAGTTGTACAGCAATATTCTGTTTTCAAAATCAATAGTGATTCCCATCTACACAATTTTGTTTAGAACACCATGTCATGGTTGCACTCATAAAAATCCCAAACCCTTAAGTAGCCATAGATACTAGAGCATATTAAGTCTCTTAAATTATTATCCTTTTATTAACAGATCCACATCAACATGCTATGTGTAACTAACCTGGTTTTGTAGTGTTTAAGTTAGCTTGATTCAACTTGAATTGGATTTTGCTGTTTCCATGTAGTCCATAGAAGTCTCACTGAACAAAACTTTAAGGGACTCATAAACAAATCCTTGGTATAGCTGTAAAAGCATCTCTTATTTTGCATGTAAAGAAGTAGTTAACCCTGTCAAGAATTGTGGTTGGAAAACAGCTAGCAATCACTTTTGATATTTTTTTAGTAAACCCCTTACTATTCCTGGAAGCAATATAGACTGTTTAAGTCCTTACACTTCTATCACCTTACTTGCTGCACTAAGATTTTCAGCACCAATTTTTTGGATCAGTTACTCTTTATTGAGCTTGGTCATATGATGGTAGAACAGGACAGGAAATATTAAGTTCATTGACTTAAATTGGTAAGAATACTAATAATAAAGCAAGCAGGATTATCACCTAAGCACTAGTTTAATTTAAATGATGTGAATTTTGTTTCTTCTTGTAATAGAAGTGTGATTATTTGTATTATTTTTTTTGTGTGTGTGTAAAAATCCATCGATATTTTTTCTGCATATGCACTGAATGTATAGATCTAAAGTTAGAACTGCTCCTCTCTACCAAAATAAGCTCACCAAAATGCATGCTCAATCCTTTAATTACATACAGGCACAGTTTAAAAATTTTGACACTTGCAAGGAATGTCAAAAGTTACTCTCTGAATCTGTTGAGGGTAAATGAACTTGCACAGCTTCGAGTGTCTGACTGTTTAAAGCACACACATAGCAGAAGATCTGGAGAACAGTCAGAGGTCTTGGTATAAATACAGTGCAATCTGGGATAACCATGTACTGTCATTTGGTATGTGCATTACATACATAGCTTTATATATTTACTACATGTATTTCTATTATATATTACTATTAAATCCATTCCATCCACTCAACTATAGGTGCATTTTTCAAGGACAGTATAAAAATGTCTACTATGATACAGTTTATAAACTTATTGCTGTATTTCAGTCACATTCAAAATGTGTTTGAAAAATACACTTGTTCAATAACACTCAGTGTTTGAGCAATTCTGTTTTGATGGAGATTTTCTGACTTGACTCCCAAATTCAGCTGATCTAGATATGTGGCTAGGCAGCATAACCACTATGAAATCCTTTTCTATCACAAATGCTTATTGCCTTTGCAAATAGCTGGTTGTCAGAGGGGTTTACAGATTTGTAATTCGGACAACAATCAGATCAGTGTTTATCTAACCCAGAGGCAATTCTGTATTTGGGGCTACCCTCTGCATTTAGTTTGTCATAATTTTCCTGCTAATATGGAATGTTATTGTCTGAAGGAAGTTTTCGGCTTTTTCTGCTTAAAAACCAAGATTATCTTGATGGGTGGCTTGGATGATGCTACAGAAGACCATATATCCTATCTCTGCCCTGAAGGCTTTTTGGCCGTGACCCACCTTTGCCTGCTTATCTCAGGGATATCATTGACAGTATTCCTGCTAACCTCGTGGAGTTAGGACTTTTCAG
The DNA here is from genome assembly GCA_009806455.1 of Tetrax tetrax. Classification (NCBI taxonomy): domain Eukaryota; kingdom Metazoa; phylum Chordata; class Aves; order Otidiformes; family Otididae; genus Tetrax; species Tetrax tetrax. The sequence continues at coordinate 93,984 of WHYT01017716.1, read as the reverse complement.
GAACCTGGAGATCAGACCATTTAAGTCAAGTGCAAATCAGGCAGTTGGTTCACAACTTTGTACGCAAGGGTGATACAATCCACAATTTAACCTAAATACTATAAAAGATGTTTTGATACTGGATGCCAGGGAAGAAATTTTCATACTTTAGATTTTACCGGAAGGTAGACTTGTGGTAAGAACAGTAGATTTGGATCAAAGTTCAACCTCTTCTGGAGCACTATCATCTGCAGTGAGCTACCCTCAAAGTATAAATTTTTGACATATAACCAGAAAAAAAGACCTGTAGATTGACTTAAAGACCTTTTCAAAGATAAACCTAGATGAAGCACATAACATTTTAGAGTTTAGTTGAACATACTCAGTTCTAGATATATTTACTGCAATTTTTAAAAGCTCTTATGGGCTTCTCTAAAAATTCAAAATTCAGTGAATACATGAAAAAGTTCTGATGGATAATTTTCAAATAAAATGTTACAGACTGCCTGATGAGATTATCGAATCCACTCCTTTAGCTTAGGTGAAGCCTGTTCAACTAGGAAACGGATAGGCCAAGATCTAGTCTCATCAATGACCTCTCCATGAAAATTAATTAGCATGTGTTGTGCTTAAGGAATGGGAATAAGACACTTCATGAATGTGAATTAAATGCTTGTTGAAGCCAAGAGGTCTCCTTTTTTAACTACTGTCTGTTTCCTCAATTAAGGTATCCTAGAGTTACATAATGAAGTTGTAAGTATACAGCATTTTTAGTTATTAGGAATAGTTGGAGGGAAAAAAAGAAAAAGATAGAAAATATTTCTTTTTCTTGTCATAAGTATTTACATGTTATGTTTCATCATTAATAGCCACTGCATTTGAATGTGCAGACAGTAAGGTCCTTTGAGTCCTGATGTTAACAGAAACAGAAGCATAAAATGAACTGTTGTTTATGTTTAGAAGTTATTTCTACACTGAAAATTCACACATAGAAGGGAAAATGACTGTTTAACAATAAAAATAATCTTATGTTTCAGTGTAACGGGATCTGATCCTATAATATGTACTCTTGTGAGTAGCTTATATTCACCTTAGTAGATCTATTTACGCCAACATGACTACTTGTGCATGAGAAGGTTGTGGGACTAAAGCAACAGCCTATTGTTATTTTTAAGGAACAAGCCCCTGTGCTCGTATTCACAAGTGCAAACAGAAGAAAGTTAGTCCAGAATGGAGTTATATCTGCAGCAGCACTGGATGAATTCTTTTGAAGAATATAATGGTCAGTTTTAGCACCACAGCTCTGGTGCATGCTGTAAAAATGTTTAAGAGGAAGCAAGAGAGTGAGAGCCGGGAGGGAGTTAAAAACATGTCAAAAAAGTCTTAGTAGACAAAAAAGAAATAGAGGAAAAGAGCAGAAGTAAATTAATCTTCCTGAAGTATATTACATAAGGGGAAATGCTTGGTAGTCGTTATTTGCTGTAACAACTCAAGACAAATGAGCAGCCCGTGTGTTAGTTCTGATGAAGGACATGCAAGAAAGACAATGGCTTTCCATTTTTAAGTTAATCAGTACCCAAGTGATGTATTTCTGAAAAATAATAAAATGGATTAATCAGGAGCTAAGGGAAAGAAGAGGGCAGACATTTTATTTCCACCACTTGTGGATGAAATATACATAACATAATAAAGGGCTGCTGTCGACTATCTGCAGGAAGAGCACCTGGAAGATTAAAGCTGTGGACATAACATTAACAAAGTACAGACCACACTGAATTAATGAGCACTGGAGATAGACATTCAGTGGAGTCTTAATTTATTTTCCTTTTCTAGCTCATCCTTTAAGAAAATGACAGTGTCTTCTTATCGATTTTACACTCAGAGATCAATCAGAATTGCCCTGACTCAGACAAAATTTACAGCACTCTCTGACAGTGCCTCGAGCATCTGGGCCTAAACAGACATTACAAGGAAGCAATATATCATGTTTGTATGTAGAGCTTGACATGCTTAAAAATAAGCTAATCTGTACTGGAATTTCCTTCTTTTTGACAAGTTGCTCTGCCCAGCTCTTTGGCCCCTTGTTATGAATTTCTCTCCCAGCTCTACTATTAATTATAACATGCACATAGGATTCATGTATTTAGACCCTGAGGGAGGTCATCTGCTCTACAGTTTTAGATAAAATATAAACTAACATATCACTCCTACTTAAACAATGTGAAATGTCACTCTGATGTACTCCATAAAAAAAAGCCAGAGGTGTTCCGTCAAGAGCTATGATCAATTCTGACAACCCAACAATATCAGAGCTAAATGATGCGCCTCCACATTCCCAAACAGCCCTCCGTGGAAACTGCTGTATCCGGAATCTCTTTTGTGCAAGTAACGAGCTGCATTAAGTGCAATAATTACAGAAAAGACACGAGCTGCGATGTTTAGGTAGTTGTTGGCTAAGCTAACTTGCTTCCACACTACAATTTAACTTGTACCTGGGGATTGCCTCCCAACTGACTTTTTACACTAAAGGAGGAAGACAGGTCTCTTCTGCCCTACAGGCCTCACAATCTGCCAGTCCCTCATGGGCTCAAATGAGAGACCTGTTTTACAAAATATTTACTACATTTTGCTTGCAGGAGAAAATCAAGACCAGAGTCGAGAAAGAACTAGCATGTATCTGAGAAGGATTGAGGATCAGCAGGTTTTCATAAAATCAAGCTTGTCATGTCCTTCAGTCACTTCTTTTTTGGTCACTTCAGCACCTAAAAGAAGAACTGAGGGACCAAGAGCTAAAACCGATAGGTAATGTCCCAAAACCTGGCATATTTTTGTGAGGTTTTGGGGTTATTTTTTTCATTTTTTATCATCTGATAAAATACTGAAGGGGAAGATTCCTTTAGACATTTTCTTTACATTTTCTGCGTAACTCAGAATCCTCTGTTCCCTTTGCCTTCGTTAGGAGGACTGGGAAGTTCAGCTTATCACAAAGTTCAACCACTTATACCTAGTATCAAAGGACTTAAAAATCTATGTAGTATAACTGGGGTGCCTGGTAGTATAGCATAAAACATTCCTCTCCCTTGGAACAAGCCTGAGTGCCTCATACACTCCTAAGAGATAAGAATCAGTAGATATCCATCCTCATACACAGACATTGATTTTAACATCACTCAGTAAAACAGCTGTTTCTGTCTTACAGGCTGTACTGCTTTCTTATTTGAATGGTGTTTTATTTACACTGGAGATGTTATGTGAGATCTTTTTTGGTCTGTGAAGACAAAAAGTGTTTCTTAGGTAAGTTAAAATGAACCTGGTTGAACTTGCCTCTAAGATATCCATGAAGCCACAGCCAACACTTTCAAAACTTTGACCTGGTCTTACTACGTTCCTGATCATTAAGGTTCCTGTACACAATTACATTGCTTTGAAAACTAATAAGCAAAAAGATGAACTCATCTTAGTTGTGCCAGCAGAACGGAAGCTGCTGCCAAAGGTTTGCAAATACACACCATAGCAGAGGATTCTACTGTGATTCCATGTCCTAATTCTTCATGCTAGTGGAAGTAAAAACATTTTTCAACTAATCTTGAATAAAGGGTGAAGAAACAAAACCAATACCAAATTATCAGAAAGATTGAATGATAACTGACTTGCAATTCAGACTCTGAAACAGAAATACGACAATATGCAGAAAAACAAACACTACGTGGTTTATTTATGAGACTTCACTACAATATGCCCTCAAGTACTATGACAGTAAATTACTATGGTTTCAAAAACTAGTATGATGAGCACTGATTTATTTTACTATTTCTCCTTTCCCTTCATTTGTGATTGTCTGACACAGTGAAACCAACTCTCAAGAAATTAGAAAGGTATCATCTTCCATGCAATATTGCACTTATTTTCCCTTCAGGTGTCTTTTCCCCTCAATATTGTCTCTGTCTTTTTTAGACTCCTAATTCTCCTCTCTTGCAGGATAGTCTCATGGTATCTGAGCACCTGGCCTCTCTCAGCATAATCTGAGAAGAATTCGGCATTATCCCAAAATGAAGAAAGGGACAAGTTGTAAATTCAATCAATTTTGTTTCACATTTGCATTTGCAGACACTAACAAGGACGTTTGTTGTGATCGGCACATTACCTTACACAAAAAGACACTGAACTGCCTTGGTCTTCCAAGAAACCATGAGCTCACACTATACCCAAGGCCTTGTTTTTGATATAGAAAATAATAATTGAAAAACTCCGCCAAAGAAGTCAGGTTTTAGGTTACACGTTTCAAATACTACTAGTAATCTAGGATGTGTCTGCTTCTGTTAGTCTAATCTGAAGTCTTTTCAGGGAACCTAATTTCAAACAACGCTGAGTACTTACACATATAAGATGTAGACTCTTTAAAGACACTGTAAATTATCCAGAGCACAAGCCTCTCACTGGATCTCAGGGCTTAGCTCTTGCCCCTGGCTCTACTGCAGACTTGTTAGTGTGACAACAGAAAATTCATTGCTTGACTTTTGGATTCTAAAAATTACGTGCCTCAGCTGACCATCTAACCTCCCTCAGCAATCTGTGGAGAGAAACCTTGGACCCTGGAAGGCAATTTATCCCAGATATATTTTAGACTCCTAGACCAATTCACCCCTTGCTAAAGGTAGGCAGGGTTGTTCAGTGCACCGTGAGTGAGAGGAGGTCTCATCTGGCAGCTACACTAGGAGGAGAGGTCTCTAGTGATGCTGCATTCACACAGCACAAGTCAGGTGAGGGAAATGGGAATAATTTTTTTTTTTCTGGATTCCAGTCTCATTGGATTGTCTAAGTCTGTGTATCTGAGATTCATAGGTACTACTTGCAGCAGCAAAAGAAACGACATCATCTTCTGAAAAGGAAAGGTTCACTTTCACAGCTAGTTATAAAGTTTATAATCAAATGCATTTATATTGTCAGTCTCCTAAGTAGCAGACAACATTCTTCATGAAGGTTTAAAGTTGTGCTCACTAGTAAACCAGAATACTTACTGTACTCTTCTCCCTTTATAGAAATAATATTTTCGTTATCGTATTTCCTTTAATTTTAAAAAAAAAATTTTTGAAGTTGATATTATTTTCTACAGTAAAAAGCTTTCTATTGTCACATAAAAAGAAATGTGTTAGTGGAAAAGCATCATATATGCTATGCAACTTGGTCAAAAATAAAATGTGTTCTATGTACCTTCTAAAGCTTCTTAGTCAACAATACACCTCACTTTTTTTTTAAACTGGTGGTAGCTAAGAAATAAAAAAGATGTAATTAAATTACATGCATTGGTTTAAATATTTCATTTAAAAGTAATTACTGCTAAATTCTATAAGCTCCTAAAGAAAATAATAGCTACTGCTACAGCACGTGAAACACACAACCATGGAAATATTTACCTTTCAATGTACACATAGTATCTGTGCTGGAATCTCTTGCACTGGTGAAAGAAAAAATAGATTATATCTTCTTATACACAGGTAGGATCATGTGTCTTTTCACTAGTCACACAAGGAATAACAGGTGGCATTGCTGTTGGCATGCTCTCTTGGGTGTTCTGCCATGCAAGTGACTGTCATTTCAGTTTACAGTTCAAATGCTCCAACAGACCTTGGGCGGAGAGAATGTGCAACTACTCATCAAATTTTTTTTTTTAATAATCCCATGAATTTCACCTGCCACCTGCATAAAATGAATATTTCTAGCTGAGTTGCAATACATGCAGTATCACACACATCATATTTCCCTCAGCATCTTCATATACCTGAACTAACTGTAGAACTGACTGTACAAGATTCACCACATCAACCAGAGCAAAAATACGGACAGTTCTGAAAGGTATTCCAGTCCTTGCCCATCCTGGCAAAACTTCAGCAGCCCATAAGCACAAGGCCAGAGACAGGCACTGGAGTACATTGCCCTGAAGTCTACTGCACTTTCAAGAAAGCTCATAGCTCCCTAAATTGCATTTGAGACATCACTGCACACATTCAGCTCCACTGTGTGGATTAGTGTCCACTATGTCTACTCATAAGAAACATAATAAAGACCTTTGGAGCCCATGCAAGTTCTTTCTAATCCCACAGAGAACTTTTTGAGTGTCCAGAAGTCTGCATATTGAAAGAGAAGACCCGGGCAGAAGCACACCATGCCCTACAGCAACTATTCAGTATCGGAGGAGAGGTCTCAAATCACCAGCCTTCCAGTCCAGGATGCTTATCACTAGTGCTGCTGAGATTGCTTACTAATTGCATCACATAGATTTGCACCAGAAATCCCATTAAATTCCCAGAGTTCTTGTTGCTTAACCGGTAGGTTTTTTTCAGGAGTAAAGGAACATGTACACTTCCTTTTCCTTTCAAAAGACAGGACAATTATCCAAAGGAAATTACACTGTGTTTAAAAAATGGCTTTATACTTTAGTCTGTTGACCTCCTATAATCTCTTTGCTGAAATGTAGTATAATTGATCAAGCTATATTTAGTGTAAATTCATTGAAATGATGAATCTCATTTTCCGGGAGCCCGAGGGCACACGTAGGCAAAGCTACAATCAATCTATAAAACCACAATACAGCTACACAAAGAAATTAAAAAGTGTATTACTGGATTTGCCAGTAATTAGAGAGCTCTGTGAAAAGATATTGAATATCCTACCAGCCCTCAGCTTTCCTTTAGAAAGAGGGATACTCAAAGTGGGTTAGGAAAGTAAAATCATTATGGGTAAACACTTATTAATATCGATGTCAATACCTCTTAATGATAGGAATAGACTGATTTCCTGATGAATTTTGGAGAGGAATCTGTCCCATTAGATCTGGTCTGTTCTGAGGTAGATCCGCTCCTCTGAAGTAGTGAGCAAACACAAAGCTGCCCAGTCATCTTTTCTGGGCTGCAAACAAACTACATATCAGGATGAATATTTAGTTTATAAATCTGGGCAAAATATTTACAATCTGAATCTGTGTGCCGACTTTAGTCAGCAAAGCTGAATTATAAAACAATAATAGCAAACTTTCAGGAATTTCAGGAATCAGCAGATGGAAGATTAATCACAGAGCACTAATTTTAAAATAGAAACCTTTCATGCAACAGAAGACATGTTTCTTCAGCACTGTGTCTAATTTATGCACTGAAAGGACTGAGAAGCCTTTATGCAGCGCAGATGATCCAGCTCATATGACACTGGCTCTTTAAAAGGATGCGTATGAGCATTGACAGAACTTGTGATGACTCCCCAGAAAGCACTATAAGGTCAGAAGATCTTACTGCAAAAAAAAATATATGTGACATTGCAGAATATAATAGCATGATCAAACAGTAATTTCTATCTTTGTTACTGTAGACCAACACTGTAGCAAAAGGAAATGTGCTTTGCCAATAAGTAGAAAGGCAGAGAATCAAAAAAAAATTGCTTGGTTTCCCAATGCTTTGTAAACTTGCTCACCTAACAACCATATTCTGTTCATCATTTATGCATAAAACCTAAAGAACCATCAGTAATACCACAATTTGAAGCACAGAAAGTGCCTTTCAAAAAATGTCACTAAGGGCCAAAATGCACATCCTGGATGATACTGATCTTACTCAAGTGTTGGACTTTATTCCAGTCATTAACTCTGTCGAACCGAGCACCTCTGGCTGTCCTATTGCAATTTTATTTTGACTAAAGATACAAATTTCCTCCTCAGCTAGAGAAAAGGTGCAAAGGCATCCAGCCATAACTTACAAGGGAAGAATCCCAAGACCATGTTTGGGAAATAAATAACTGTAAATGAGTTGGTTTAAACACCCATCTTGGGCTAAAACACGCATTAAAGTATGTGAATCCTGAAAATTTGAAAGCAGGCAGAAAATCAACAACTCCTTACTTTGGATTACAACTGTGAGGTCTGGGTAAGAATGTGAAGGTGAGAGGGAAGGTAAGAGGGAACTGAGAGTCCCAGCTGGAAAGGAAGAGAAGCCCCGAGCAGCAACCACATCAAAATGGAAACCTCATCGCATCAACTGTCTGGCTCCGGCTGCTTTAAGCACCCAGATCCCAGAAAGGTACCTGCAAAATTCCATACACAAAGGGCTCCTACTGTATTGTGTAGGGTCCCTCACAACACATTCCCTCTTTCACCTCTCTAATGCGTTCTTTTATCCAGCGCGTCTCACACATTCAGAATGCTCCATGAATGAGCAGATGAGAAAACAATGATGATACGGATAGGTTAACTGGAGTAATAACTAGCTTCAAGATGGTCTGATAAGCTTAACATTGTACCTTTAAAGTGTTACTAAAATGTATCTGATTCTATTTCTGAGCAGAACACCATATATTCAAGTATTTCACTTGTTTCCTTGACTTCTGCTGCTATAACGCTGCATTTCATCCAAATGCTACACCAAGGTTCCTATCATCTCATTTAAGCCAAGGAATAAAATTTTGTCCTAGGTAACTTAAAAAGAAAAAAGAAGGAGTGAGAAATAAAAGTTTTCATCTGTTTGGTGTCAGAATGACCATGAGAGGTTGGCTGGTCCAGTACAGCAAAACTCTCCCCATTTCCTTCCATGGAAAGGAATGAGCGTCACCAGAGAGGCCTTGCAGGGAGGCTGCAGCCACTGAGATGCCAATACAGCTTGTAGGATAGAGACCACAGGGATTTTTCCTTGCCTTTCCTTTTCCTTTAAAGGTTTATATATCTATTTGAATAGGAGAATAGAAGATGACAAGAGAAAATGAAGAGTAGGGAGACAAAGGAGATTCTTCTATTGCTTTTGAGAAAGGTTTCCTCTTTCATTTACTGCAGAAACTCCAGTTACTCTGATATTGCTGGTGGGAGCAGAGTTTTGTTTTGGTTTGGTTTGTTTTACACTAAGAATACTTTTCCTTTCTTCTTTTTTAGAAGTTAGAAACAAAAATATTCACTTTTCGGGCATAGCTATTGCACTGTAGCAGACTGAACCCACAGCTACCTGCAAATATCCTACCAAAGTTTGCTGACTAAATCAACACTACCCCTTCAACTGTAAAACTTCATCACATGGAGTTTAGGTAGGGTCTCAAATGCAGAAGTGTGAACAATTGTGGTAATTATAGAGTAGCAACCGATACCACAAGAAAAAGTCATAGCAGGCTAATGTGATAAGGTACTGTATCATCCGATGAGTAGAGTACTAACATTTTTGTATTAAAATGTATTAGTAGTGTATTAGGCTAACATGATATGACAAAAAAATTGCAAACAAAACACTATAATTTAGTCTAGGGCATAAATGTGAGGGAATAAAACCAAATATTGTCACAGAGGAACACCCTCTTTTCATTTAGAGGAACGTGGAAATTTTGCGATAGAATTTGCGGTTGTGTCATGCTGATAAGGTTCATGAGAGATTAATATTCCTATGTGAATTGTAAGTTAGTTTAAATGATATCTTATACCTATGTATCATTTTTACTCCAAGGGATCTCAAAAAGCTTTACAAACTTAAAGAGTCATACAAAGCAGCGCCTCAATGCTTATTATCAGCCTCTAACCTGTAGCTGAATAATCTTCACAACTGTCCCCAATTTTTTAATTAAGCAATGTTTTACCAGCTTCTGATGGCATGACAGAATTTATAGAGTGGTTGCCTTTTTAAACATTAAGTTTTGCACAGGAAAATAAAGTCCCTCAAGACTCCATATTAACCATGCTCTCTAGCAGCTTCTGTTAGCATGAAATAACTAGTAAAAACTGTACATCTATATAAAAAATAGCATCCATTTATAAAAATAGCATACAGATACTCCCTGTAGGGTTAATCTTGGGATAGTTATTCTGAATACAATAGCATTATATAGGTGTAAGAAAAATTCTGGAGGGAAATTGTAGCTTGATTCCTGTCACTCATACTCAGTTCAAACTTCAGTTATGCGCCCACTTACCTTTTTGGGAAGTAAAAGGTAAGGAGCAAGGACACGTACACTTCCAAGCCAGTCTCTGTGAAGTGAAGCTCAGAAACATTCATCACAGAAGTCATGCTGCCAAATTCCTGGTCATTGTAGACATCCTGAAAACCAGAACATACACACTATATACCCATACACAAGTTCTTTAAAATGGATGGATCTCATGAGGCCTTTATTGGCTTAATGACATTCCACCATAAAATGGCTAAGAAGATGGTAGTATCTATTCCTCTCTGAATATATTTATTTCCTCTTACTTTGCAAGCCTCATGCATCCTTGTAGCTCTCAAACTAGTGACAACTTTCTGCCCCCTAATTTTATAATATTTTTACAATCTTTATGTGTAATAAAGGAGATTAAGTAACCAGAATTATTTGTCAATGGGATTTTTAATAAACATATGCAAACAAATCAGTGCAGTGGGGCAGAAGTCTCTACATTTATTGGTAGTTCACCAATAAATGTATTCATTTAAAGGTGTACTCAGGACAACAGTGTAGTCATGGATGACAATATTTGCTCGCAGTGACTATGTTAATGTTATTCTATTTACAGCACTGACGGCAAAGAGTCAACACTGAAATCAATGCAACAACAAAGACTTAAAGAACTTTATTCAACAAAGAACTAATTACTAACAGGGAACTGTAAACAAGATTTACACAGTACTTCCTTATTTCTGTTCATCTACTTTGTACTATCTAGAATTTTCCACTTTGCAATACAGAAAGGAAACTTCTTCACCTCCATACACAGCATTTAACGATCAATTATATAATATATAATATAACCTGGTAACGCTCAAACCCTTCAGCTCACTCCAAAAACCTAATACTCACCTTGGATTCCTCTCTCTGCTTCATCCCACTGAATCTTACCGAAGTCTATCCGAATCGTACCACCATTTCCACTATTTTAATTCTTTACTGAAGCTGTATTGCACCATCCCAAACCTACAGCCTCTTTTTGCTGCTATACTATTCTCACTACACCGAGTGAAAACCCCCTTCTCACCTTTTGGTTTCATCAATGCCAGCTTTATTCAGCCAGTGATTCACTTCTGCACATCAGTAACACCAGGTTTGGTCATCCACTTATTCACTGCTGCCCCAGCATTGTGTTGCTTTTTGAGGAACGGAACACCATTCTGAGATGATGCCGTCATTCTTCAGCACTCAGGGGTACCTGTACGATACCCAGAGAGTAATCTGAGGGGTAACAGGCTATACTTGACAATGTGTGTGTAGTATTAACATGACTATGTTCCAAATCTCTCTTCTTTAATTCTTCTTTTTCAGCTATTTCCCTCACCTAATTTTTTTCTGAAAATAATTAAATTTGATATTGAAATAATTTTTTTATTGCTGTGTTCTTTCCCTCTACAAAGGCTGAGATACGGACAGCTTCCTCTGTCCTTGACCCCTGAAAACTGTAAGTTACTTACAGCTGGGAGACACTGTCTATGTATCTGTGCCTGCACACATGCACGTGTGTTTGTAATATGATGACTTACACATGGAGACCACTAGTACTGTATGTAGGCTTCTGTGCTATATGTATAGAAAAGGAACTTAAATGTGTAACTCAATACGCAAATTCATAAAGCAAGGCAAGGACAGATTTGAAGACCTCTGCCATCTTCTAAAATAGAGAAAATAAGGATTTTGCACTATTTTGAAGCAGAATCACACTGCGGTACAGTAGATTGCAGAGATATTTGTCTTCTACAAATTAAAAAAAAAAAAAACATGAAAAGACAATTGGGGAAGCACTTTGCTTTACTTGAGAGTACAGTTGTAAATAAGCCACTACATTGCATCAAAAGTGCTAAAATCATCAGAAAGCTTGCTCAGAAATTTTTTTTTTAATTGGTAAAAGAAAAGAGAGGACAAAGAGCAAAACAAATCCTTTCAGTTTTTTGTCATTACAATAGAATTCTTAACTGTAGGGGGTAGAATGATGCATCCATTTGCACTTACAGTACCATATTAGGGAATGACTAAATTACTTGTAGAGCCCTTTCCTTGTCGCCACTTATGAGTAACGATATAATTTCCTAAATCACATAAATAAATACACAAACTAAAGTCTTGAAATCCTGTATATTTTTTTTTTGTATCCTGTATTATACAAATAAATGAGAATGGTCATCTTTATAGAACTCAATTTTATTTTCTGCACAGGAACACATTCAAACATTTGCTTTCTATGATTGCTGAAACCAAACCAGATAACATGCAGCTTGTGCATTATATTTTTCTTTCACTGTGTCTGTGTTTACAAGACAAATACCTGGCATCGCTGTTCTAGCACAAGGAAACATTTACATTTACGTTTATTTATACTGCCCACAGTATTTCAAAATATTTTATGCCTAAACGTCTGGAAAAGCTAAGAGTCTTTAAAAATACGTTTTGTAAATGTGTAGTGATTTGAATTATCACGGCAACTAAGATTTTGTATATTTATTTCCATGTTATAAAACGGAATCTCGTATTATTAGTGAAGATAATGTATGTGTCAAAAAAGAGGCATCAAAAGCACTTCCTGTGCACTTGACAGGGTGACAAAATATTTCTCCTATCCTTTCCTAATTGAGCTGCTGTACAAAGGGAGACATTATGATAATATTAATAATAGTTACATGGATATTTGTAGGTACTGTGTAACCCTTCAGTCCATTTTCCCAGACAATGGTGACTACAAAGAGGCTTCAAAATAGAACATCACACAATATGAATGCCACTTTTTTCTATCTTACATTTTAAAAACATCATTGAAATCAGAAAGTTCATTTACAAAGGACTGGCAGTTGCAATCACAGCAATAATGTAGTGCTGAGAAAAAAAGGGTAATTGGTTTGGTAAAGATCGCTTTCCATTACACCATAAAGCACTACACAATAGGAAAGGTCACCAATTAAGCAATCATGAATACCAAGTACTGAAGCTGATGAAAATAGGGCAGTGGTTTAAATAGATTTGCAAGCAATTTACCTTTTCACAATGTTGGCAATCTGATGCAATTTGCTTGCAATTTTGTCTGCTTTCAGTAGCACTCGAAGCTGACACTACACAGACCAAATGGCAAAGAGGCCTGCATAGAAAATGTAAAACTATCTTGGCTGCATCAGGGAACCAGAATGGTGGTTCATCAGGAAAATTACAACAATTAACATAAGTGCTGCAAAAATCAACACTTTAAATGTCACACTCACTAGTCTGTCCAAAGACTGTAAAAGTACCATCTCCATTGCTGGACTAACAGTAAATATGAAGCAATCACCAACAAGCCTTGAGGCTGATGGCTTTACAATTGATGTGACATTCTCTGAGTGATAAAATAGCCTCTCATTTTACAAAAGTAAGTATTTTTCTTTTTTAGATTTAACCTGGATTATGTCAACCCCAAACTTATTTAATTTTTTTCAACTCTTCTTCCAACAAATCTGTTTTGCACTTTAGTATGCTCTTAACTTGTTTTGATGTTCTAAAAAACTTTACGCTTCAGGGAAGTGGAATCAAACTGATAAAACTCAAATATCGATCTGTTCTTTTTCAATGTAAATTATACCCAAGATTTATACCGAAATATGTTAGCTGCCTGAGGTGATGCACTTTTGACTAGGGCTTGGTTTACAGTCTTGGGAAGGGGAGTCTCAATAGGGAACTGTAAGTACTCCCTCAGGTACTGGTGCAGAAGACAAAGATACCTTTACATGCATCTCTATCAGCATAAGCCCAGTAAATGTGAAAGATGACTTTTGAAGTAAATGATATCTCATGTAATGGCTCCCATGTTAAAGACAGATATAAATTTGTCAGATTGTGAGGTAAAATTGAGTTACGGTGTATATTTAATGATTTACTCTTTTTTAGTGAACTGCAGCACAGAATAATGCAGCAGTGCCTTTCTCTGACATCACACAGGAGAGTAACAACTTTTTTTTTCTGATGTCGCATCCTGAAAGTAACACACCTCCCTTATAAGAAGTTTGATCCCAAAACTTTAACAAGAGAAGTAGTGTCACTATTTATGGTTTAATTCAAACTCTGGTGGAAGTTCAGGCATCTAGGACATTGTTATTCTGAAAAAATAACTGATTCAAGGAATCAGAACACTTTTATTTTTTTTTTTTTCAGAGCTTAATAAATGTACTCTGACAGCTCTAGAAGCCAAGTGTTGTTAGCTTCTGAAGTAATCTTTTTTACATCATGCATGCAGTCAGAAATGGCTGATCCAGTGAACTACTCTGAGCAGTACTATTCAGTTGACAGGACCATTACCATGCCGCATACTGAGCTGCAGTAGATCTGTAACTACTATGTAGCTTATATTCATTTAAGTGGTTGGCCTTGAACAGCATCAGTCAGTTGTTAAGGACTGGTAGCACTAGAGAACTGATAAGACAGAAAATATTTCTCCAAATCTTCACTGGTTTAACACCTCCAGTGAAAAATGCTTAACAATTTTTTTGTTGTCTCCAGCAAAAGGAAGAAAAGTGCTACACACAATTCTGAGTGGCATTAGCTGCTTGGTTAAATATGACCCAAGTGCAAACATTAGATAGGCAACATGAGAGATACCTAGTTTTCCTTTGATGTGTTTGAAATATTCCATCAGACGTTCGCTAGATTTTTACTACAATCTGACTAATATTTTGACCAAAACAAACAAACAAAAAAAGTATTGCAGTTAAAATTGCATGCAACTCCACCAATTTCCACAGAACAATAAATTACAGATAAGGACACCTGAACAAAGAGGTAAACTACTCACAGGGTAGCTATTATACTCTGCTGCTATCCCAAAAGCTTTTGAGCAGAACTTTCCTTTTACAGACTTCCCTCAGTGCCCAGCCCTCACCAAGGTTATATATATAGATGCAGTTCTAAAGTAGCTTTAAATCCCATCTACTTCTATTTTGAAGCAAGGCTAGTCTCCTTTCATTTTTGTTCCCCTTTTTTTTTCCTTTTCTTTTTTTCTTTGCCTTTTACCAAATCCTCCTGTCCTGCCTTTCTCCCATCCACACAATTTGGCACTAACATGGCATATGACAATCAATCTCAACACTTTCCTTTTTTCACTATTCCCCATCATTCATGTGCCTCAGCACCTAACTTCAAAAACTTTGTGAACATTCAACACACCTCATTGCCAAATCCGTAACATTAAGGACAATAAAGTGCCACTTTCAGCTAAGGGAGTACTGCCAGGAAATCCTAACTGTGGTTAATATCTGAACATAAATTGCATCTCAATTACTCTTTCACCTGCTACTTCACCATCCCTGGCTGGTTGGTACCACTGCACATGAACATTACCACGTTTACTTGCCTGCCTTTATAACATACATTACATTGATCAGTTGGATATTTCCTTTTTACTGACAGTGTGTTGGGTTCTAATGCTTCAATGAGACATCAATATTGATCATGTGTGTGTATATATATACATAAAATGTCCACAGCTGGCTGAAAGGAGAAGCATTTTTCACTATAACTTTCACAAGGAATTACTCTTTCTTTAGCTGTAAATTCAAAAGTTGAAACACTTTCAACTAACTTTAACTGCATCTCAGTTATGCTTTGAAGCTTCCTATCATAATTTTTGTTACAGGCACCATTTAATTTAAAGTTCAGTGAAATGCCAGTGCAGCAGCCTTTGAAACAAGGTATGAAACAAATGCCTAAAACCCATTTTAAACCGATACAAGTTGAAGAGCAAGTAGGAGGTTCATACTAGTGATCCTGGTTGTTATTGCAAGCTGGATGAAGAATTAAAAATGTTAGAATTTATGCCTTTAATTTACTCATAGTAGTTTTTCAAAATGAGACTGGCTACTGAGTTCCAGGAGAAACAATTTTCTCAACCAATGTGTAAATGCAGTCTTATTTCTGTTTAAACTGAGAATAGCGAAGAACAAGGGGGATGGGAACAGCAAGCCTGAAGGTGGGCCAAGATGGTTCTGCAATAAACACTGAGCATCTCTGATTTTACAAATCCCTAGGACTCCTCCGCAACTTTCTGCTCAATAGTCACAGACTCCACAGAACAAGATGGAGTTGACTGGTATCAAGAGGGAAGGCTATTCTCACATCACAGTCTCTCTTCCAGCCCTCCAACAAACCAAGAAGGGAGAGAGGAGCAGAGCTACTGTAGGATCTCTACAGCAGAGGCTGTACTATCAGTAAACTCAGGAATTACGCCGAAAGTCTCCACGCTAATTCTTTTGTTGGAAACCAGCAGAGATTTCCAACTTCTGCTTTCCTTTCCAGAGGATACAGAAGGGAGATGAGATGACACATCTGTCCTGTAAGGGATGGCCGGTCAGAAATTATGCAGCTCTAAACTTTCACCTTTCAGCTCCCTGCATCAGGCTACATAATAAAGAACATGCCTTAACCTGAAAAATAATTCCTTTTATAATATTTTAAAAGAACCCCCATGGTACCAGTGGCCACTCAGTTAACAGTCCACAAATTTGCAATTGAGTGACTAGATCCTAATCTAAAATTACACGAATGAGAACAAATTACTGTTCCACTAATTAGTCTGTTACACATTTCAATACTTTGCTTGTACATGCCTAAAACCATTTTAGGATCAAGAAAACCATGACCTTTGACAAAGAACTGAACTATATTTTAGCAAGTGTGAACTGAAGAAGCCAAAGAAATTAATTTAACAAATACGAGTTTCTCAGTTTTGCTTTAGTCAACAAGGAGACGGGGAAAAAGCCAGTAATCAAAACATGATTTATTTTCTTTGGCTAGGACTAGATTCATAGCTAATGTTAAGCCTATCTACCTTCTTTAACTGAGTCACAATAATTTACCCCATCTGAGGAACTGACTTACTGTATTTAACCAACATCTCTATTATAGAACTGCAGTATAAAAACAAAGAAACTTAGTACACTCTTAATGAATAATATTTCTACCATTAATAGTAATAAGATCTCTCTAACTATACAAAATAAAATAACATATTATTAAAAACAAAGGAACAAACCCCCTCAACATATTTAAAATAGTTGGAAAACCAAGCTACAGGATATCCATCTGCTATGGAAATTTAAATACATATACATACATACATATACACACACAATATGAAGTGTAATGCATCCAGTATTACTTGTTCCAGTAAAAAGATCCCAAACTGTTTGCCTAGACTGTAAAAAGACTGTTGTCATTAGCAAGGAACACTCTTATAATGAGATTTCTTGAATTCCTTGCCATATTTCACACTAAAACCAGAAATACCAATTTAAAAAAAAAAAACCAACAGACAAATCGGTCAGCCCATTATCGATTTTCTTTCAATCACCACAAAGTGTTGGCTTTAGGAGAATGAAAACTCTTCAGATTTAGTGAGTGGACTAGGATTAGAAAAATATTTAGACCTCTTAGCCTGGCTGCTAGAACTGCTTTATGTCAGTTTGTAAGTTTTGTGGGAATAAAAAAAATTGCACAGATGGGACTATAACTGACCATAACCTGCTCTATTGTATTTCCAACAATCCCTAATTACAGCAACACACCAGAGGAAGAGATTTGAAAGGGCAGGTGATGGGATAGGAGAGAAACCTGTTTGACTTAAACAGCACAGGATCCCTCACCATCAGGGCTGATGTACATCAGCCTGACAGCTAATTAGGGTAGACATGAATTTTTCCAATGTAACAGATGTTCGCTAATCAGGCCAGATTTGGAGCCCTTGCGCCAGCAACATTTCATGCACAATTTAACTATCTAAAAGGAATAAACTACTTAATGCATTGTACTGGAGGCACAGCTGTTTCACAATCAGAAAATTTGCTGTCAAAGATGTTCTCTTTAAAACTGACATGTTTTTATATAACTCTGATGGGGTGTTTATAATGTATTAATAGTTGTCAGTAAGAGCTGCTGTCATCATCAAGAAGTAAAATATTTCTGAAGGTATATTAAAATGAACAGACTCCTTTCTCTTTCCAAAATCTATTTAGATAATTTATTTTGAATATGGCCTGTTTAATTTTAAATGTACTTTAAACAAAAAGCTTAACATGTATCTCTCAAGTTACATCAATAACAAAATATGCAGATCTACCTTCTGACTATGGAGTAAAGCTGAAATATCTTTCAGCTAAAGTGGAAATTTATTTTATTTGCAAGAAAAGCATAAACATACTGTGCTAAAAGGATGTGAATCGTCTCCCTCCTGTTCATAAAAGATGGGTCACTTGACAGAAATTCGGATTAAATACATCATACAGATTATATATTACAGATTATAGATAGGTTATATAGATTCATACAGATCATTACTTAGAAGATCAAGGAAAGAGTATGTGATATTTTTATTCTTGCATCTGAATTTCATAGACCTTATCCAGAGGTAAATAGGTGAATCTAAGTCAATTTACAGAGAGCTAAGGGTCTTGTATTTTGTGTATGGAGTTAAGATACAATCTCATCATTCAACTAACACAATTTCTTTTTAACACTCTGGTGTTTGCAGTTTTTTGTTAATTTTTTAACCGTGAGAAAAATCAAGTGAGATAACATTTTATAGACTGCTAGAAAAGTTTGAGCAAAGACTGTATAACCTGTAAATCCTAATGGTATGGGAAAGAGTACAGAACTGGAAAGAATATGCTGTTCTTGTGATAATGCCATCTAAGCACTGCAATAACACAGTTCCCAGTGAGGTCAGTTGGACTTGAAAGTCACAAGGTACTAAAGCTATCAAGCCTGGAAAAGATGCCTGTGGACATATATCTGTAAAACCCAGTGCTGTTTTCATTAACACCTTGTAAGGATCAAAATCAGTATGCTGTTGTCATGAACATGTGCTGTGTTTGCAATCTACCCTTTAATAAGTAATGCAAAATAGACAGATTTAGAGTACAAATGAGCAACAGACAACAGGGAGAATCTTGTTCTTTCAAGAGAAGGCTGAAGCAAAGGATCATTTTTTCCTGGACCCTCAAGTTCTAAGTTTAAATGATGCCATTCATGTCTTCATTGCTCTGGGACAGCTGTCAGTATTTTGCGGAATCAGAAATTGAGCTAAGGAATTTGGCCAAGCAAATATTCAGTTCTCTGTTAAAAAATAGCTAAGGTGAATTTTATAAGGAAAGTTACTAAAAAACCTAAGAGTCCAAGACAAAAGCAACCTGAAATAAAACAGCAGGTAGCAACTGTGCCATGATACTGCTATTGATCAGGATCTTCAGTGAAGAAGGATTGGCCAGAGTCAAGCACAATATTAGGAGCTTTCACAAATATTCAGTGGAGACAGAAATTAGGAAGGATACAAAATTAATTATTCCAAATGAATGATGATTCAGTAAGATAATTGCTAAGAAAGTTTTTAAAAAGGAAAATTACTGTTTTAGAATAAGAGAAACTCTTATCCAAACAGTAATAAAGAGCTTGAAAGAAACTATTTGTGAAATTCTGACATTTTTAAACCAGCTAAGAGAAACTACATATCTTTGGTTATTATAAGAATTTACTACTCAATATAGATCTGATAATTTTGTTTTTAATGATACCTAAATGGTAAGGAACCAAAATTACAGAAATGGTGCAGAGGGGAAGAGTGATACGAACAATGGAAATTTAAGCTAAATAAAATAATGACCAATAATAAGAAATTTTAATAAAATCACTAGATGTCTAAAGGATGTGAAACCTTTGACTTGAGTTTATTGAGAGTATTTTTTCCTGGACTAATTGGATCTCCTTTAAAAGAATGAAAGTTTAAAAGTCCAATAAGGTTTCAATCCTGCAAGCACTTGTTTAACGTTATTCACTTTAGGAATCCCTTCAGCTTCAAGATAATACATAACAGGTTTGTTGGATGGAGCTGTTGGTGTGAGACACAAAGAATGCAGCCAATCTCTGTGGATTTCATTAGAGCCTTGAAGCTGCATCTCACAACATTTGAGTTTATAAATGGATTCGTATAATCTTGGAGAAGCAGAGGATTTGCTGGGTTGGAAAGTGACTACAAGGAAAAGGCAGTGTTTTACATTGATGAAAGGTGTTCCAGGAGATTTATCCATGGAAAGAGAATAGCTTTGTCTTGCTTAACATCTTCAGTAATAATCTGAAAGAAGTAATGATCTTAATGAATTCACTATCATAATGAGCTAACAATAGTAATTTAGGAGGAGCTGAAAGTACCAGTAAGAACAAAGACAAATAATACAAAGGCACCCTGAGAGATTAAAAGCATAGGCGAAAATACTGTAACAAAATGAGGTTTGGACTGGAAAGACACAATTCCCAACACATTTGTTGAAAAACAATCCAAACCATGAATATTCAATGACAGAGTCAGACATTAATTGGCAATGCAAAATGGCAGGAAAAAAAAAAAATCCTATTTTGTGCTGCCCATGCATCAGCTTCACAGAACAGGGAGTCAGCCTTTTCCACACTGTTGATGAACATGAGAGGCATTACCATGCTAGCCCGGGCCTGCCATCCATCTATTGCAACATCCTACACCTGACTGTAAACAGTAACATCCATTTCAATGAATGCTTAGCTTTTCCACAATAGTAATAGGAACAGAATGGATTCTCCTTTCTAACTGCAGGCAGTTGGGGGAAGGGGCTCCTATTCTTCCTTTTATTCATTAGAAGCTTTTGAGTCTTTAAAAAAAAAAACAAAATACACAAGAATTTAGAGGTTGGCAATCAGCAAGGATCTCTTACTGTTATGGGCACTATGTTAGTAGAAAAAACATTCACAAGATGGTGAGGTCTGAACTATGGAAGAGCAACAAAATTATCTGAGCACTGAGAAGACTGGTTTTCAAGGGAAAAAATATGTGTACGTACACCTAGAGATGACCAACAACATAGCAGTCTACAAATATTTGAAGTTTATGAACATCAAAGACAGAAAAATAAACCCTGTGTTATGAAGAATGTAGCTATGATGAATCAGAGAAACAGAGAAAAGAAAATCATCACTGAAAAGCTACAAGATTGACTTTATTTGTGTCTGTGGTTCCATCCTAGAGCTCTTCCCAGGCTTGTCAGCAGCCTGGGTCTCATTCTACCTTGTCACCAGGAAACCAGGAAATCAGCTTGTTTCTCCTGCTTTTTCAGAAGGTGAGAATGGGTGAAGATAACGACTTTATGGCCACTAACATCTGATTCACTCCACAGCAGCAGTCTATTTTGCTGCTGATTTTTGCCTGCCCCACATACACCCACTTTCATGGGAGCCATGAGTGGGGCTGCATACCCTGTGTGGTTCCATCTCATGATATAAAAATAGGCACTACACTCTTTCTAGTGCTCAGGATAAGGCCAAAATATGTCTAACTCTTCCTTCCATCTTCACCCCAGCAAATTCACCCTTGGAACAGCAACCTAAAAGAAGCAGTGAAAGTTTGAACCACATTTAAAGCAGATTGGACAAAACCCTAGAAAATGTTGCTGTGTTGTGAGAACTGTCATCATACTGATCAACAGCATCTAATTGTTACTTGGGTTCCCCCATCTGTTTGTAGCCACCTGTTGTTTCTCATCTTATATTTAGGGTGTCTACTGCCCAGGTACAGAGATGCCCAAGCTAGTCCCACAACCTCTACCAGAAGCACTGAGCAGTGTATAGGGACTCCACGGGAGACAGCTGAGGTCTGGAAAAAAGAAAGTTGTTTGACATGAGAGAGCAGCAATTTTTCCATGATCAGCCTCTATAGATTTTCCTGGATAAATGGGACATATAGGATACGTGCTGCTTAAGGATTTTCTTTATGTTCAGCTTTGTTAAATACTGAAGCCAGTTACAACCTATCTTGTCAATCCCTACTTTAGGAATCATACAAAAAGTTCTCTTCAAAGGATGTCTAAGACTTTACCATGGCAATGGACACACATGAGAACACATATGCAAAACCCACTCAATGACTACACAGGCTCTTTATCTAAAATTATTACTGTGGACACAAATTCATGCAAATTGTTAACACAAGCTACTCTAGGGGGTCTACACACTGCCCTTTCTTCATAGAATCTGTACAGATTCAGAATGTCAAAATAAAATCATCTGGGCTCCTAACCATCAGTTTCACAATAAAATATCAATAACAGAAATTTTTAAATAAACAGCTCAAGAAAAGAGTTAACCCAACAAAGTCCTCTCACTTTTCAGAAAAAAAAAAAAACACAGCCCTGCTAGCAGTAACAAAAATTTTACCAACCAATCAAGCCCTCAGCCCTCATGTTGTCCTTTATCAAGACAATGTTGTACAACTCTGACCTAGAATTTAGGAAATAATATATCTGTGTCTTCCTAGTAATTGACTGAATCACTATTTTTTGTATATATTTTATATATATAGTAAAAGGAGGTTCTGAACTGCATGGGAGATGTTCCCCAGAGATGAGGGGAACCTGCATACTGAACTGCAGGGTGTTGTTCTTCCTTCCGTGAAAGGACTTAGCCTCAGACACAGAGCAAAACAGACAGCTTAGGGTCACATTTTCAGCTATCTTTAAACAAGCCTCCAAATTTATTCATCAACTTTGCAGACATAAAATTCTCATCAGGTCAAAAATATAGGTACCAAAAGCAGATCCATAAGGCTTTATAGTCATCCACATGCAAAAGAGAGCTTTTTGTATGGAAAAGACACACGTGTACAACCATTTCTAAATGACCAATGAAGATTTCGCTATAACAATTCAGACAATAGTCCCAGTTTCGTGAGCCACAAACTAGTGGCAGAGATTTCTACTCCTTTGCAATTTTTTTTTTTTTCTGGCAACTTGAATTAAGAAAAGGCTTACAATGATTTTTCTTTTTTTTACAATTGATTAATTGCGTTATACTGTAATTTGACCTCTGCAAGCAGATTTGAACTCCATTTGGGGAATGTAGTCTCCTGCATTGAAAATAAATGGTGTCAGGTTCTTGAAATTCACCAGCATTTAACCAAATGACAATATGTGCATACAAGTCCTTTCAGATGTCTTTAGCTCTGATCTTGTGGGCTATATGTGGAATTTTGTACATCTGAATAAGTTTTTATATGTAACATGTAGAGGAGTCAATACATGACTGACAACATCACGTTAGTATTAGCAGTGAATGAAAAGTTCAAGTAAGACATGGATGAGAAGCTAACAACTTGCAATCAGTTTTCAAAACCAAAACTTAATTGTATGTCCTGTATTTTCCTTCGACGATTTCTTTGTTACTTACTGAATCCCTGAAGTGACACACTTCCTTCAAATACTGAGTGTATTTGTTTTTCTTTCTACTGGGCATAGCAAAACCTGCAGTTTAGCCAAGTACAGAAAAACATTGCCTGATGAATATTCTAGTTGAGAAAAATTGTTAAAGCCATTGGATGTAAATATTTTCAGAATAGAAAACATAGTAATGGACTTGATGGTTTTAGATGCTACTGCTTCAACTAAAGGTGAAAATGCTGTGCTATTCCTCCCTCACCATGCTCCGTCCCCAGTATAGCAGACAATGAGTTTGCAGTTGTTTGATTTTTTTTTTCTGTGTATCAGTGTTAAAATACACAGCTACTCAACTCTCTGCCTAATGACACCTTATTTTAAGAGCAAACTGGTAAAAATACGAGGCATAGAAATGGCAGCTAAGAATATCTGGCCTGGGAGAGAACTCTATGTTTAATGTGCTCTGAGAGCCTTTGCAAGCCAACAGACCTTCCAGTGGAATATGGCTGCAGATCAAGCGTAATCATTTCAGCCACTTTTCAATTTATGGACAGGGTGAGTGGATGGCTTATTCTAACATTTGGCTTTTTGGGGGCCAAAAAGCTTGTATAAATTAACGACATGTATAAGTACATACTGCTGCACTGCAAAACAGAAGGCATTCCAGTCTGTTCTTCTTTCAGCAAAAGCTCTGATATGCTGCTATTCTGCACAGTAGTGCTTTATTTGCATCTCTGCAAGCTACTTATTGTATTTCTATTGTTTTATCTTTTTTTCAAGTCACTTCTGTTCACGCTTGGTCTCTTTTAACTTGCAAGACCTATTGTCAATATTAGTAAATCCTTCTTTTTATACCATGTATTTCATTTTAAAAGCTGGGTTGAGGAAAAAAAAAAGACTGAATTAAGTAATTTCAACCAATTATTTGTTATATATGTTGTTTAATCAGCAGGGACTTTATAAACAGAAAGACACAATGCCTGGATGTGATCACAGTAATAGACTGAGAGTCAAAGACTTAGGTCAGTCAGTGTCCCGCTCCATGAACTCAGATGAACAACTTCACCTCTAGCTGCTCTTCTCTCTGTGCTATCTTTTTGGATTTTTGCTGTACCCAGAATCAGGCATCTAAACAAACAGCTTGTCAAAACTGGGATGTGTTACTACAGCTGTACTGTCTCTTTGTGGTACTTCTCTAATGCTAATTATTCCATAATAATAATAATAATAAATATAAGAAGTGTAACATGGAGTAAATAAGCAGTCCTTTCCAGTGCCTAAATTTAGGGGGAGGAGGAGGTGTGAAAAGGCAAAATTAGTTGTCCAGAACAATAAAAACTGGAAGCTACAGTCTGCTTGGAAGATTTCACTTGATCTACTTAACAGCAGATACAGTGAGCAGTAATTCGTGGATCACTACTCTCTTCTTAGATGGGTTTTTTTGGCTTATTCTCTTTTGGATTTTCAACCTTTCTTAAAAAGACCGCAAGTCTCTTCAAAGCCTGTCTAGCTCTTGTGTCAGCTAAATAACCTTATATTAAATAACATTACTCTCAGCTCTAGCATTTAAACACCTCTGGAAAGCTGTGCATATCACAGAGTATCAAGCTGCTCAGTTTGTGCTAGAGGTGACAAAAGATTTCCAGTTAATTTCCTCATTTTGCAGGTGGAAAAGCAAGCATCCAGAGCCTGGTTCGTCCAGCTTCTAGGTAACTCCGTAGCACTACAAGTATTATTACTATAAATATTTGTATGTGTAATTTCATGTATCTGTATCTTATCCCTATATCAGATTTGCACCCACTTTTTATTATCTGCTCACATTTCCAGGGAAGTGAAAAGATATTTCAGCAAAAAGAAAAATTAGCTAACCATTCTTATTTTTATGTCATCTTCCTACTGAGACAAACATCAGGACATGCTAATCTGACACACAGATGACCAGCAAAGAAACCCACCAAAATCGTTATTTTCACAAATGAACGGAAAATTAATCTCAACCTTAGAATACAGGAAAAACGTGTTCTCTGTCTGGTCTCACAGCTGTTGTACCTGAGGTTCTGGTTCATGACTACATCTGGTCTAAAGAATATTGAAGATGTGTGCATCCTCCCTTATGTACAGGTGAGGATAACACGAGCCCGACTGCCCTGTGTGTTGTCTCATGGAGTAAAAAACAGGAGAAATTAATGATAACATCTTCTATGCATTCCTGCACTCTGCATACCAAGTAAATTTGTAGCTTACATCTCTTCTAGTTTTAGCTACAGTTTCTTTTTTTTTCTTTTTTTTTTTTTAAAGAAAAAAGATAAATTGATTTTTGATCTTCCAGCATTGGAGAGCTCACCACAAGGCCTGATGGAAAAAATGACCAGCTAATTACCTCCATTAAAAACAGGTACCGTTCATACAATCCAAATTCATTGATGGGCATTTATTTATGGTAACTGTCAGATATTGCGTAGTGGTTGAACAGGTTACCACCTGCAACTGCTGTTTGTGCCAGAGGTAGGTGCCTGCAGCATTCCCTTCCTCCCTCCCTGATGCTGGAGGTCACCCTCCCTGTCTGGGTGTCCCATGTCATAGAATCATAGAATCATAGAATCATAGAATGGTTAGAGTTGGAAGGGACCTTCAAAGGTCATCTAGTCCAACCCCCCTGCACGAAGCAGGGACCTCCCTGACTAGATCAGGTTGCTCAGAG